>BEHA01050287.1:380898-404150 GCA_002897215.1 Eschscholzia californica subsp. californica | reverse complement strand
TTTTTTTTTTGGAATCAGGTAACTTCATTCATTAGCCGAAGCTTAAAGGGATTACATAAACTGAAGTTACAAGAAAGAAAACAAAGCATAACCCTAACTCTAATTAGCTAACAATGCTTGTTGGGCTAGCTCGTGGGCCAGCGAATTGGCCTCTCTAGGGCAGAATTGGAGTGCCCATAGCAAGTTGGTTGAGAGCAGCTGTTGGGCCTCGGCCAGTAATGGTTGTATCCCCCACGTTCCTTGATCTCCACCGTTGGATAATGCATCTATGATAATCTTGCTGTCACCCTCATATAAGACCCTTCGGAGCCCTAATTTATTTCCTATTTGGAGAGCCATCAGACAAGCTCTTGTCTCTGCTTCAAAGGCCGACAAAACCTCAACCTTCATCGATTTGTTAGCGATTACTCTTCCTTCCCTGTCTCTTGCTACTGCTACTATAGCTGCTCTTGATCTTGAAAAAGCCCCATCAAAATTGATTTTAATAGTGGATTCAGTAGGAGGTAGCCAGGAGAGATTACTAGTAATGGGTGTTGAAATTTCAGATCTATTGAAAAAGCCTCTCGATCTTTCAAAAGCAAGGTCGATTATGTGGTTGATATCGCCTTGTATCTGTGATGTTTTTTTTTTTTCGTAAAGAAATCAATTGTCTCTGAGTAGAGTGACTACAAAACATTCCTATCCAAAAAGTCATAGTCTAAATTTTATGCCTCGTGACTATTCTTTGTAGAAAGGACTCGTGAGACATATATAAGCACAGGTGAAGTGAAAACTAAATCGGTGCCAATTTGCAGACAATGAAAGAGATGGGCCATATTTCATCAAAAAAAAAAGAGATGGGCCATTAATGGTCATTTTTCTTTCTCTCTTTAGCAGTAAAAATTCTACATCAGTAGAGGATATATATTTGATCGATCCATTCAAACACGTATTTATATTTTAACTACAAAACTGGAGTATGGATAAACTAATTATATCTTAAAGCTCAAAAGACTCAATTTTCAGACTTTCAGTTCGATCGCATTGAATAGTTGATTGATAAATTTTGTTTATCGAGTTATATGTATGCTTGAATGACACAATTACAGTAGTTAGTCTATATTAGTATTAGGATATCAATTATGAACTTGTCAATTTATCTAATATCATCCCTTAAAATACAAGTAATTATTAATAATCTTATAGATCTGGCTTGTGGTTTTTTAGTATACTTAATTACTCAATATTTCCACTCAGCTAAAAAATATAAACTACCTAGAATTCTCAAGCTTCTCAAATCGTGTGGTTCCAAAAGTGTTGAGTTGCATTAACAATATTTTGCTTCTACGGAAACGGTTGGATTAAATCTGAATATAGTGTGCCCACGTCGAATCTTTGACTTGAATATATAGGTCTACAAGAAATATGACTCGTTCAAAAAATTCAGATTAGTGTCCCCTTCCACTTAACATTCCATCGCTTCTCTTACACTTCAAAAATTCCATGAAACCATCTATATTGGTTAAACAAATAAATGGGGCAATTTTTTTTTTTGAGTTCTCCTGATTAATCTCTTCTGTTTTCATATATACTCTTTTATTTCCATAATACGACAACAAACGTAATTCTTATTACTGTAACAATAGATTATTAAATTCACGATTATGTTATAATCGGACAGATGAACATAATTTAAAGACACAATATTTAACGAGGTTCGGTCGGATATTCACAACCTACATCCTCGGATAAAGCCTGAATGGCTACATACTTTATTAACCACAATTGTGGTGATTCGTTACAATAACTGAATAGTAATCGAATGCTTAAACTCCTAAAACCCATCTCTTATTTATAGAGTAAATTAGGATTTAGGGTTTCCTAGTTTCTACTAACTAAACTAGGAACTAGGAAACTAGATAATATCTATTCATTATTTCCATTACATAGTTACAAGAAATATCCTAATATAAGAAATTATATCTTCCATATCTTCTAATATCTTAGATTAGTCTTGATCGTCGGATCTTCGCCTTCTCGATCCGTCTCATGTATCGCGTATCTCAATTATGTGATAATCGGAGATATGATAAAGTCACGATTAATATATCATCGGATAGATAAACATAAAATAATGACACGATATTTAACGTGGTTCGGTCGGATACTCAAGATCTACATCCACGGAGAAATTACTTCATTATTAATAATCACTACATACAATTGTATGTGGGGTTGATCGGTTACATAACTCGATAACTCGATGATTTAAACTTTGTAACCCAACTCATATTTATAGAGTGATTCGGGTTATCTAGTTTCCTAAGTTTCCTAACTAAACTTAGGAAAAAATACAATATTTATCTAAATATAATTATAAGAGATATCTTGAATATATGAAACTAAATCTTCTGTATCTTCGTATATTCTTTGAATATCTTCGAACATCTTCAAGTATATCCAGACTTTTTTTTATCGTCAAATCTTGTATTCTCGATCCGCCTAATATTCTTGACGTATCTCATTATAGATCTCTGGAAAACCGTTCAATTTAAAAAGATATCAAAATTTTACCTTTTTACTAGAAAGACTAGTCTCTTATCATCAAGTAAACTGCACTTCAAAATGAAAATTTGTTATTATTATAATGAGTATGAGTGTGATTAGTTTGGACTAGGCCACTAGGGCAAATATTAATTTTGTGTTTATTTTGTCAATTACCATCAACCCCAAAATTTAGGTGACATGATATATTGTATACAATATGGCAACTCAATATGTTACTTTCCTTTATCAAAAAAAAAACTCAATATGTTACTTTCAAAGGGACCATGAAACTGTGAGAGTGGTTGATGACTCATGGAAGAAGCCAACTGCATAGATCTTAGCTATCTCTAACCCCACATTGAAGGGCAAAAATAGGATCTCCGTGTCCAATTTGAATCTACAACCATACAAATGAAGGAAAATGTCACACCAATAGACATTTTCTTCCTTAAATTGGCGGGAATCCATTTAGTAGGATTTTGATTCAAGCCAATATCACGTCTAATTTGTCGATTGGACTGATAAGTCTATGTCTGAAAAAGGTACACTGCAGTTAACACGGTAGTTCAATTTCGACCTGGTTTGATAATTAGGTGGGTTGATCTTTAGTTTCCATTTCTTTCACTTTGTTAGAGCCTTTGATATTGCTCGGCCTCTTCATCTACTCGCAACTATGACGATGAGAATGAAGAGAAGGAAATGTACGGATATTGTTATATTATGTTTAACACATTTTGCAGATGTGATAGATTTTCCATATACTTCCATGAACAATTGTCAATTTCTTTGCTTTATCAATGTACTAATGAATTTTGATCTCAAAAAAGAAATAGCATCGGTACATCAATGAGAAGTGTTAAACACGATAACCGTCAAATTTAAATTATTTCAAAAACGGGTTAAAAACCTAATCAAAGTATCAAACAACAACCTAACATCAACGAATCTGGAACCTCCAGAATTTTAGAGTTTATGTCAACGTAATGTTATTGTTATTGAGAAACAACAATTTTTTTTTAGAGTTAATTCCTATATGGCCCCCTATTTTGTGACCAGCTTCCTTTATGGCCCCATTTTTTTCGTAAATTCAAATATAGCCCCCTATTTTCATGGAAATGTCCTAACTACCCTTACTTTAAATCTTTTTTCAAAATAAAATAAAAAAAACAAACGTAATTCCACCTCACTTCCCTCTCCACCACTTATCTCTCTCCACCTCACCTCTCTTTCCAAATCATCTTTCTCTCTCTCCAACTCACCTTTTTCTCTCTCCACCTCACCTCTCTCTCTCTCCACCTCACTCTATCTTCTCCGATGAAGGTCGCCGGCCGGAAAATTTTCCGGCCGGCGACCTTCAACCTAAAAAAAAAAAAAAATTTTTTTTTACTCTCATCTCCCTCTCTCTCTAAAAACTCCGGCGAAGGGGGTTCCCTTCGCCGGAGTACGGGTCTGTTGAAGAACAGACACAAAGAACGTGCACAGAAAAAATCCAATTAACAGATGCCTGTTTTAGGGTCTCTATTTGATTTACTTTTCCCTCCTCCATTTCCATTTCCATCTCTCTCTCTCTCTCTAACATTCAAGATCTCATTCTGTAATTAGAAAAAGTAAACTGTTCCTTCCTCTGTTTCTACCTACCAGATCTCTCTATCTCTCATGGTTTCTCTTCTACATTCTTCCCCAAACCATTAGTTTCTCATTCTCATTCTCTCTCTCTCTCTCATTTCAACTACAACAACAAAGAATGAATTCCCGAACAGTCAAACCATCATCAAGGCCTTCAAAACCATCAATTGCACCACCACCACCACCATCATCAACAAGATCCTCATTTTCTCTCTCATCCCATCTTGCTATGGTTGAGCTTAAACAAAAAATCCTTACCTCCATTTCTTGCCGTGATACATAGTCCAATCACCCCATCCTTGTATGTATACATAGTCCTGATCACCCTCCTTTAATGGCTTGGGTTTCTCCATCCATAGCTGTATTCTGAAGTCTCTGAACCAATCACCCCATCCTTGTGTTCTCTTGTTTCTCTCTCTAGGTCTGACTAAATCTGCAGGAAAGCATGCATTGTACAGGAAAAAGTAGTACACAATTGTGTACTGTTAGATGATCAGTGTGGTCAACCAAGTTAGACTGTTGTATATGAAGGAATTGGTCATGGGATATGTACAGAATATGACAAAGAAGGGATGGCACTCTTCCCTACTATCTTACTGTTTTCTTGAAAAACTGACCCTCTCTCTACTAAGTCTAAGAGGGTTGTAACCCTAAAATAATGAAGTTGTGAGTTCTAGGAAAGGAAAGTAAGAACAGAGCAGGAGGAGGTTTCTCTGTTCAGACTTAGTATACCCACCTACTAACCTGTCTTAAAACCAATATCTATTCGACTGAGACGTGACTTGATTATTATCTGATTCTTGCCGTGATACTATTGGAACATTATCTTCTCTGTACCTGAAGAACAACAACAACGGGGAAAGTGGGAATCTTGGGTCTGTTCTTCAACAGACCCGTACTCCGGCGAAGGGAACCCCCTTCGCCGGAGTTTTTAGAGAGAGAGGGAGATGAGAGTAAAAAATTTTTTTTTTTTTTTTTTAGGTTGAAGGTCGCCGGCCGGAAAATTTTCCGGCCGGCGACCTTCATCGGAGAAGATAGAGTGAGGTGGAGAGAGAGAGAGGTGAGGTGGAGAGAGAAAAAGGTGAGTTGGAGAGAGAGAAAGATGATTTGGAAAGAGAGGTGAGGTGGAGAGAGAAAAAGGTGAGTTGGAGAGAGAGAAAGATGATTTGGAAAGAGAGGTGAGGTGGAGAGAGATAAGTGGTGGAGAGGGAAGTGAGGTGGAATTATGTTTATTTTTTTGATTTTATTTTGAAAAAAAGTTTTAAGGTAAGGGTAGTTAGGACATTTCCATGAAAATAGGGGGCTATATTTGAATTTACGAAGAAAAAGGGGCCATAAAGGAAGCTGGTCACAAAGTAGGGGGCCATATAGGAATTAACTCTTTTTTTTTAATATTACTCCTATTTCTAATCCTTTTTTTCCAATGGTCTATTTGACATTTGTAGATCTTCCATCTTCCTCGATTTTCTTAACTATATAAACCAACCGACCGTATATAAAATAATTAAACAATTTTTTTTCTTTTGAGAAGTAAATAACTAAAGAAATATTAAACAAAATCATTTGCTTAATTTGATTGACTTGGCTCCTTTTCATTAAAGGAAAAGAGAACAAAACAACATGATTAATGACTTGCTTCCATTAACTCCATCACCTTCTTCTTCTTCTCTCTCTCTACTTTCTCTCTCTAGAATTTGCACTATTACGTGTTCTTGATCCAAAAAGCTTTTGATTAGTTCAAGAAGATCAACTGTTTGAAGATTTCTCTCTCTCTCTCTCTCTCTCTAGAATTCAGAATAACAACTTTACTGTTTCGATCTTCAAATCCTTCCTAATTAAGCTCTTTACTTAAACTCGATCATCCTCTCTGATTTGCAATTTGAAATTTGAAGTAGAAGTTGTTCGATTCAGTAAAATTCTCATATTCAACTCCGTTTCTTCAAAATCGAGATCTGTTTCTAGTTTCGTTGACTGTTCAGTTCTCAATTTTGATGTATATACGTTTCGAACTGTTAGAATTTGAACAGTTGATCAGGAATCTGTTTAGATCATCACTCAAAGGAAATTCGAATTCAATTAGTAGTTGAGATTTGGATCATCATAAGTTGAGTTGAGAATGGAAATGTTGATGAATCTGTTGTTATTGTCAGAGAAATATGCTAGTGTTGTTTCGTTGAACTTATTTGTTACGCTTCTTTGTGCTTGTATTGTTATTGGTCATCTTCTTGAGGAGAATCGATGGATGAACGAATCCATTACTGCTATTGCTATTGTCAGTTTTCATCTTTCTCTCTCTTCAAATTTCAGTTTCTCATTTGGAATTTCACTTTGTGATTTGGAATTTCGTTTGTGATTTTGGATTCTTGTGTGATTTGGAATTTCAGTTTGTGATTTTGGAATTTCAGTTTGTGATTTGAAAATCCTATGTGTTTCGATTGAATTTCAGGGCCTTTGTACTGGATGTGTGATTCTATTAACTACAGGAGGAACAAGTTCACGTTTATTAGTGTTTAGTGAAGATCTTTTCTTCATTTACCTTCTACCACCAATTATCTTTAATGCTGGGTAATTACTACTAATTAAATTAATGATCTAATTAATCTTCACTTTCATTTTACTACTACTACATTTTTTGTGAGTGTGACTGTTTTCCTTGTTTGTTTCTGTTTTCTCAAATATTAGATTCCAGGTTAAAAGAAAGCAATTCTTTCAGAATTTCACTACCATTATGCTGTTTGGTGTTGTTGGTACATTGGTATCCTTCGCAATTGTTTCGTTAGGTAATTGTGAATACGTTTACTCTATACAATTTGTGGTGATTCTAAGAAAAATTGTTCGGACAAAAATTAATGCCCAATTTCGTGAATAAATGTGACTACTAGATGCGCAAACAAGCTACCAAAGTTCTTTTTTTTGATTGAGGGTGGTCGGCCGACCGTTCCACCCACTCACACATAGAGACCACACTACCTGATTTAGTACATGAGAGATTTAATTCATAGACATATTATGGACCACGGGACCATATACGGGTGTGCTAAGTTTGTGCTAATCTAACTCAAAACCAATTGTGGCGAGTGGAGAAGACTTAGACGATATATTATTGGTTAAGAGATCAGCTTTTTCCCATTTGAGACTATTCTCACACGCCCGTGTGGCATTTTTTTAGCCAAACACGTATGTTTTTTTTGGGTGATATGGAACACGTGTGGCTTTTAAAACTTATCACGTGTGGCTTTTAATTCAGGTGCTACACAAATACTTAGAAGAATGAATATTGGTTCTTTGGAGATCGCCGATTATCTTGGTAATTTTTCTACATCATTACTTTCTTGCATTACCACTATATAATTTGTTCTTGGTGTTGGCTGTTTTTATCTTATTCTCATACCATTAGTTGTTTCGCCTTTTATTTCTTGCAGCAATCGGAACTATATTTTCGGCTACAGATTCTGTTTGCACCTTGCAAGTATGAAATATCTATGAAAACTTTAACACCGATTTCAGCAATGGACATACAAACTGCAGCAAATAAATCTTTGACTTCTTCTTTTATACAGGTGCTTAACCAGGATCAAACTCCTCTACTTTACAGTTTGGTTTTCGGGGAAGGTGTTGTCAATGACGCCACATCAGTGGTGCTCTTCAATGCAATCCAAAGCTTTGATCTCACTCGCATAAACTCTAGCACGGCCTTGCAGCTTCTTGTCAACTTCTTATATTTGTTCACAGTTAGCACGTTGCTTGGAGTGTTTGTAAGTCTCTCTCCCACTCATTATATGTACAAACACTCGAACATCTGCTGAAATTTTGTTACTCGTCGGGCTTTCCTTGCTCGTTCGTTAAATTTGCTCGTTCGTTAAATTTGCTCGTGCGAAGTCATGAACAACGCTGAAATTAGTTCTTTCTATTGCAGGCAGGTCTCCTAAGCGCATATATTATCAGAAAATTGTACTTCGGCAGGTTAGAGACTCACAATTCTTACTTTATCAGCAAACATTTTCTTTACCCTTTGATTAGTTCAATCTTAGAACACGTAAACAACAAATTTCTTGGAGTTTCTAGTACTAATTTTTGCTTCTCTTTCGGAAAATGCTAAAGATGAAGTTCTTATAAATTGCAGACACTCGACTGATCGAGAGGTTGCACTTATGATGCTTATGGCTTACCTCTCCTATATGATGTCTGAGGTAAGTTTCATGTTTTGGAAGACATTTGTTCCTTTCTTTGTTTCAATACTTCCTTGGGGATTTATCGAATGTGAAAACTTCTTCGCTGTAATCTAACGCTGGTTTACTTTAAATCTTTGTCGCAGTTATTTCAGCTAAGTGCTATTCTCACGGTGTTCTTTTGTGGGATCGTCATGTCTCACTATACCTGGCATAACGTTACGAAGCAATCACAAATCACTACCAAGTATGTTAAATAACCATAGAGTTCGTTTATCACTATTTGAGTTATTTGTTCATATAGTTTTCTTCCTTCACTTCGTACTTCGTTCATCTTACATTCTTATTTATCTTTCTGATCCGTACTACTTGTTTGTAGACATACTTTCGCAACATTGTCTTTCATTTCCGAGATATTTATCTTCTTGTACGTCGGAATGGATGCATTGGACATTGAAAAGTGGAAAGTTGTCAGTTCTAGGTATTTCTTACTTCTCTCGTGATACTCTTCGACACACAAAATGAAAATTATAATTGCCTTAACTTCCTTTCGTATTTGACCTAGCAAAAGTTGATTTCCTTTATGCAGTCCAGGAAAATCAATCGGGGTGAGCTCAATATTACTAGGTCTGGTTTTGGTTGGACGGGCAGCTTTCGTTTTCCCTCTATCTTTTGTAGCCAACTTGATTAAGAAAACCCCGGGGGATAAAATTACCTTTCGGCAGCAAGTAAGTGAAAACTCTTCCATAATACCAAATTCCTTGTTAGGTTTGAACCAACTTACGTAATAATTATTATCAATTCCTACAGATTATCATATGGTGGGCTGGTCTTATCAGAGGTGCCGTCTCTGTTGCACTTGCTTATAAGAAGGTAATATTCTTTTTGACTAATGTATACAGTTGAAGTTTTAAGAAACGCCATTAATCTAGGTTATGAGATCTCTTTAACCAATGTCTTACTCATTCACCAAGTATAGTACCTCTGGCCAATTATTAGGGAAAATTCGTTTGGCATCCTCATTTGGCCATAGGCAACACAAGAGCTTTCGACTTCGAATTCCACGATCCGTAATTTGTTAATTTGAACTGAATTTGGAACAAAGAATGACATTTCAATTTCGCTGGAAATTCGGTAGACATGTACATTGGTCATTTTGACCGAAACATTTCGAAATTTATTTCTTTGACAAGACATTGTTAAGAGAAGTAGTTCAATTTTGGTTTTAATGGAAATCTCGGTAGGCGTGCGTGGAAATAGCTATTTTGGTCATTTCAACCAAAATATTTCGAAATCTAATTCCTTAGATTGGAACGTCCAGTGACATAGAAATCAAGGATGCCTTTGACCCTAGGTCACATGCGCTCAGGGGGCAAGATTCACCATAGAAACCCTAGGCAACAAGCTCCATTTTTCGGTTGCTTTGGCCTACGAAATGAAATCTTACTTCCCTAAATTATCACTATTTTTCGCTTATTGGTCCCTCGTCGGTCCTACAGTTTACGACAGCAGGTTATACTCAACTTCCAGGGAATGCCATGATGATCACCAGCACTATAACTGTTGTTCTTTTCAGTACAGTGGTAAGTTCATCTCGTACCTTGTCTCGCTAAATTCTTCTCCATATCTCCAAAACTAAAGCTCGTTACAGTGATTCAGTTTAATGATTATATTATCTATTACTCTCAGGTGTTCGGGATGTTGACTAAGCCATTACTAAGACTCTTAATTCCTCATTCACAACTAACAAGGAGCTTCTCATCAGATCAATGGAGTACTTCAAAGTCATTCAGAATCCCACTCCTAGGAAATGGTCAAGGATCTGAAACCCACCAACATGAAACCACTCGGCCGAGAAGTCTGAAAGAGCTAATTTCTAGGTTAGATGTTCATCGGTATTGGCGAAAGTTTGATGATTCATTTCTGCGACCAACTTTCGGAGGGCGAGGGTTCACGCCTGAATTACCACAAGAACAACTAAGTCCTCGTGCAGGGTAACTGATTCAAGAAACTTATACGTAAACGTGGATTTAACTAAGATTATCAAAATGTTTGTTGTTTATTAGCTTCCTCATAGGGTTTTTCATATGGACTTTCTTCTCAAAAGTTTTGATGATTTTTTTAGTCTTTGAATAAGTTAAACATTGTTTCCTATTGGAAATGCTTGTATATCTTTGTAAAATTTTCTGCCCGAGTGAAAAAAGAACCCTAGTATTTCTAGGATGGTAATGTTTCGAATTTTATTGGTTTCTTTAACTTTTGTATGAACGATGTGTTTTTTTGTCAGATAAACCCTAAATCTCAAAACTCAAACTTTTACTACATTAAAATTCAAGAGTTAGAAATTAGGGGTAAATAACTAGGCGGTTAAAACCCGATTAGAAGGTTTCCACCAACTTGAAGGCTAGAATGAATAAAAGCGGATCTGATACCTGAACTGTGACCAAGTTCGAGGATGTGGGTCCATGGCTGGTATATGGGCAAGAGAACAGATCCTCTACCATCAACCAACTTGGCCCTGGAAGGTGGTGGCATCACAATTGAGATATATTTCTTCTCTTTTTTGGTAAAAAAAGGTAAAATTATCAGAAAGGCCAAGAGGCAAAGAATGAACAGAAAGAACGAAAATAAACAAAAAAGTGTTATAATCCCACACCACTTGTGTCGAGTCCTTTCGGTGGGCTCGTAGAATTTTCACTAGAAATAAAAACCCGTACTTGTCGGGCTTTGAACTGGGTGTCAAAAGCGAAGACAATATCGATAACTGCTATGACTTAGTGTTACAAGAAAGAAAATTCACTTTCCCATGGTAACAGATTCACAAGCTCACAGCTAAATATTGGCTATAATATCATGTAACAGACTCAGTACTTCAAAAAACCATAAGAAAAATATTTGCAAGGTACTATAATTTGACTATAATGGTATTTAAGGAATTGTATAAAAGTTCGTTAAAATCATAAACAAAAGAAGTTATCCTCTCTTATTAAACCCAGATCTTATATAGGAGTAACTAGAAATTTGTTCTATTAATTTTTAAGAAGTATCAAAAACTAAACTAGTTATAGTCATGCTAGTTAACTTTAGTAGTTAAGCTTCTAACCTTTTGTTCTTAATAGTGTAGTTTATATCCAAGAACCAAACTTATCATAGCCACCATGCAAACGAAAAGAGCAGGGAAACCTACTTGAGCTTTTCGGACATCAGTCTTTGTTCTCAACATCGCCTGTAAAAAGAAAAGACAGACCCCTCTTTAAAATTATGATCTCCAATCCATAGAAATAATCAAAATCAGAATTGGAAATTTCGGAACAAAATCTCTTCTTTTTTATCTACTACAGAATTGAATGGAAAGTATTTGACTCACTAGTTCTTGACTTAATGCTCGCTTATCTTCAATGAAAGTGCCCCTCTCTTCCCTTAATGTTTTGATCGAATTTTGAGCCTGCAAAAAGAAATTGGAAAACAATTATTACTGGTATTTTCTATTAGATGATGTGTTCTATCATAAGTAAAGCTTTTGTCGCATTCGCTGAGGTTTTTTTCCCCATTTGGCATTAGATGCAGCAGTGAAACCCTAAGTTTCAAATGGTTTTGGTCGACCGGTAATAAGGTAGGAAAAGGAAGGAGGTAGGAAGCATATAACTTACATCGCTTAGCTGTGACTCCAATTCCTTCAAGTTTGTTTTCAATTTCTCGATATCCTTAGCTAACTGCAAGTTCGCCAAATCCTTAGCTAATTTCAACTCATCCACATCCTTTGCTAGCTCGGGTTCCTGCAGAACCGCTGCTAGTTTAGTTTCCTGCACATTCTCGGTTCGTTTGGCAAATTTCAACTTCTCGACATCCTTTGCAAGATTAAGCTCCTGCATATCCTTGGTTGGTTTGGAGGCCTCAATTCTCTTCGTAAATTTCAAGTCTTCGACATCTTTGGCAAGTTTCAAGTCCCGCACATCCTCGGTTGGTTTGGAATCCTCACTTTCCTTGGCAAATTTCAAGTACTCCACATCTTCTGCAAGTTTGAAGTCCTGCACATCCTTGGCTGTTTTCAAATTTCCCACATCCTTGGATAGTTTCAAATCCTGCACATCCTCGGCTGTTTTCAAATACCCCACATCCTTGGCTAATTTCAAATCCTCCTGTACATCCTGTGCTATTTTCAAATCTTCCTGGTCGTCCTTGGCTATTTTCAGATCCTCCTGCACATCCTTGGCTATTTTCAAATCCTCCATAACATCCTTGCCTTGCTTCAATTCTTCATTAAGATTTTTGGTGATTTTCAGCTCCTCCACATCTGTGGCTATTTTTAATTCTTCCTCCACATCCTGGACTATTTTTGGTTCTTCCTCCATATCCTTAGTTGGTTTCGATTCTTCTCTGGAGTCCTGAACTTCTTTAGATGGTGTCAACTCTTCCTGCAAGTTCTTGGCTGGTTTCAGTTCCTCCATATCAAGGGCGACCTCCAAAAAGAAAAGTATATATATTTTAAGAGGGCTTCCCTAGCTACACCATAAATCATTTGACCATTCACAGACCTCAGCTAATACAAAACATTAGGACCAATAAGATAAACTCCTATAACTATATGGTTAGATGATTAAAGATAACATCGCCTTCAAAAGCAGTCCTCAATTGATTAGTACCAAGATAAGGTTACAACTCTTAAAACCTTGATCTGGAGTGAACAATATATATATATATATATATATATATATATATATATATATATATATATATATATATATAAGAGAACAAAAAGTTACTCGTCGCCTAGGTGAAGCAACAGAATGAAATTTTTTTACCTTATGAGGAGGCAGGTCGTCTTCTGCTCTACTTAATACTTGTTCCTTTAGAACTGGAGCTTCATACGTCGGTTCCTGCTTCTGAGTTCCGTTATTTGGCAGCAGAACTGGAGAATTGGGTGGACTCAAGAGGACTACTCTCAATTTCCTTTCTTCGATATATGTACCGTTGTCTTTGGCAAACTGTCAAACCATATTGAAACCACAATAAGAACAACCCTCATTTTCATGTACAAAATACAACTAATATATACAAGTACAGAATCTTACCATGGTAGGTGTGATATCCACATCAGTAGTTCCAAATGGAACAATTGTGCTCTGAATTAAGAATTTATCTTTGCATTGCATATCCGGTGGAGCTACCCGTTGAGCTTGCATAGTAACTACATTAACAACAAATTAAAACATCATAACATACAAGAAGATAACATATGCATAATCGGCTTCTACATGAAAAAAACAAGCAAGGAATAACATAGAAGTGGCGAAAAAAGAAGTAAAGCTTTTGGCTAGTATACATGTATAGTGTCAAATAAATCATGAATATACAAAGCCAAAACATGGATAAAGTGGCATATCAAAGTTAGATTTGTATTTTATTCTTGATAGTTGATTCATAAAGGAATGCAAGTGATTTATCACTAAAATACCTGTGAAATCACAAGTAGACCTTGGCTGAACAATGCCTACATTTGGCCGGACACAATATTTCTTCGGGGAAGTAGTTTTAACCTGAAAATGAAAACACTTAAACATTGGCAAACGCATTTGTCATCAAAAAACAAAATCATGCTTTCTCTAATCTTACATGTGCATGCTTCATGCAAGATAGCGATGCAACTCAAATATCTTTGTTTGCATTTTACCCACTTCTCGTGATAAGCTAGAGTTATTTTATTTCATAAATTTAATGACTACGGAAGCAACGAGGAAAAAGAGTTATTCATGAGAAAAACAACAAAACTAAGGCATATCGTACACAATTTTAATTAAGAAACCACCCATTCCCTTACCCATCAAAATAATAAACCCAAGTAATTGAGACTTGGGATGAGGCGATGACGAGTACGAGCATGCATTTACTCGAAAGAACCTGTATGACTTTTAAGAAGTCTACTTTACATAGAAAACTAGAAATGCCTGATAATAAATAAATGTGTATTTTGCTTCCAAAATAAAACAGTATCACATGACATCAAAATGAATATGATTCGCACCTTAAAAGCCACAAATTGATCTGTCTTGTTTAGAAGCTGAAGCAGACACACACTTTGCTTCTTCAATTCAACTACCAAAAGAAAAAGAATGGATTACCGATATGTAAATCAATCAGATTCTACAGTTCAGAGACAGTAAAAAAAAACATGATATTCTCATGCTTTTGCGAATACGCAACCATCTAAAATAAACTCGAAGGAACTAAGAAAAATCATATGAGAACACACAAAATAGCAGAAGAAGAAACATACCACAGTTACACAAATGTCACTAGACAAACATGAAAAGGATTTGTAGAAAGTAAAACCTAAATCTGGATAAGACAACCATTATAAAAAAAAAAATGAAGCTACAACTAATCGGCCTATGATGATACACGAACTCCCGCTTAGACCTCTTACTTGACAGACTTCAAAAATCTCAGCATTCATCTATCATCAGTTTCTCGAGATATGTATTTCAATCTAAAGAACGTTTGATAATCTCAAAATTAACACATAGGAAGTCATGTAGGAGGTCTAAGTGAGAGTCGGTCTAGATTTATTTACAACCAGCCACAAGCAAATAGATGATCATGATGGTGTGCTAACCGCCCAAATGTCGTAATACAGATAAAAAAATTTAACCCGAAAATCATTTATATCTTAAAAAAAAACAGGTCATAAAGCCCTAAGAACAACGAATCAAGTTTTCAATTTCATCAGATTTAACTCCCTGTGTTCAATATAAGAGATAGGTTCACAAGTATGAAAATGAAAGATAACATAATCAAATTTGACACAACAAAAAGAAAGAAAAACATTAATCACGTGTATATAGAGAATTCAGAAGTTGCTTTTGATCCACTTACATATAAAGTTGAGTTCATTAGGTCGAATCTCCAAAAGCTCTGGCCCCATAGTTCTTCCTCAATCAAGTGAAAGCTAAAATCAAGTCTCTATTAATCAAACTAATTGAAGAAACCAGATCATATCACCTACAAATGCAAACAATTACAGATTAACTAAATAAACCTCTACAAAATGATGATTATACAAGAGAAACAATCAAATTATTCTATTAACAAAACCTAATCCAATCCAAATCAGTGAGTTAACTAACGAATCATTAACAAAACCAAAACTATATAAAGAGTACTAAAACTACTCGATTGATCTGAATATCTCACCGATTAACTAACATAAACTCATTTTAAAGCACCGACACGATCAAACTTTAATCTGTAGTCAGATCAATCAAGAGAAACAAATCAAATTCTATTAACGAAAGCAAATCCAATCCAAATCAGCGAGGAAACTAACGAATCATTAGCAAAATCAGAACTATATAGTAGTAAGCCTACTTGATTGATCTGAATATCTCAACGATCAACTAGTATAAACTCATTTTGAAACACCGAGATGATGAAACTTTAATTTCTAGTCGGATCAGTCAATTACACACTCAATTAAACCAAAACATACGAAAAGATAACCAAAATGAAGATCGAAAAGTCGGAAATAGTAATGATAAAAGTAAAACAAAAAGATCATGAAAGTAAATGAAAAGAAAAGAGCAACTTACTTTTTGACGGAGAACTCTAGATCGATAATCTCGCAATCAAAAATGTTGATAAAGGACAATAAATTCAGGAGTGATCTGCTACTACGAGTTAGAGAGAGAGAGAGAGAGAGAGAGAGAGAGAATTATGAAGGAGACGGTCACGGACTTGATAACTGGGAATGGAAACAGTAGAAAGAGAAAGAAAGTTATGGTGGTGGACTGGAAGGTAGCAGGAGATTATAGAGAGAGAGAGAGAGAGAGAGAGAGAGAGGGGCCGGTTAGTATAGTGGGAGTGGGTACATAACTTGTACCCGGTCGGGTGGTGGTTGTTGACAATGCGTGTACGTTGGAACGTCTCCGTTCGGGCTCATCGCTTGAAATACAAGAGAAAAGAAAAAGAATGTGAGAAGAATTTCTTTTCCAAGCATTATTTTTCTTTTCGCTTTGACGAATTTGCACGTGTTAGATGGGGTCCTTGTCATCTTAGCCTATTTTGCCTCTCATGCTCCTATCATAGTGAGAATTCTATTTAAAATTCAAAAAAGAGAGATAGTGGCAATATGGGCTTCCATGTGTTATGAATCTTATGATTAACCAGATAAACTTTCAACAAAAAAACGGGATAAAAAATAAAATAAAATTTTGACAACGGATTTTTTAACATAAAATATAATTCTGTTTCAACAAAGAACGAAAGAAAATATAGTTTTGAAAATTAAATTAGGATATCCCACAATCATAGGGCTATATTAGAATCAAGTTTTGAAAAAAATTACAAGTGTATGCACTTTTTGATTTGTACATCTTTTGATAATAAGATCCAACAGATTTTGTTGTTTGAATATAATCTTAAGATATTGAGTTAAAAAACAATGAGATTTGAAGTGATTTAAGATTCTAATGGACACAAATGTTTAAGCAAATTTGTATAAGCGGATATCTGACAAGATCTATGCACGTAGTGTATTTCTTTGGGTTTTTGGTTATCATAGTCGACCGAATCAAATCAAACCTACTGGACTCATGAATGTTGGATCCTATCTTAGTGAATTCATTTCTCTTCTTTTTTTTCGATTATTATAGCATATTTGGAATAGGAAATCTCATACAAAGAAAAAAATCTTAACGATTTCAAAATATGAAATGAATTAGGAATACTATTTCTTCTAAATATTCTAAAACAAAGATTTCACTTCGTAAAATTATTTTCTCGGTTAATTACTCTGTATTTTCTGGAACTTCTTCCACACCATTACATTCTTCCATCTTAAACTTGGCCTGCAAAAAGATAGTAAAAAAAGCCAAAGACAAAAACATTAAACACATGATGAAAATTAGTTAAAATAAAACAATCTAAAATTCACATCATTAAATATTAAAATTTATAGATGGGATTAGGTCAAAAATCACATAACTAAAACATGAGGACCAAAAATTTATAAACACATGAAGTTCCGATGAAATTTCGAGTCTAGAGTCAGTGGTCATACTTTAGTTCCTACATTTGTTTCATGTAATTTATATCTATTATATTAAAACAGGTCAGTCGGTTATCCAGGACATGATGTTCCGATGAAATTTCGAGTCTAGAGTCAGTGGTCGTACTTTAGTTCCTACATTTGTTTCATGTAATTTATATCTATTATATTAAAACAGGTCAGTCGGTTATCCAGGACATAAGTCTGACCGTCCATTTTATTTTAGAGATTTGGTTGGGAACACATCCGACGGATGATATAATTTTTTTTATGTAAATAGACTACAAAAAGAAGGGTATCTATGTAAATTAACTAAAATTAGTTAGAGTAACTACTACCCATATATTTTTTTTTTTCAGTAGAAAAACGTGGGAGGTTAAGAAATTAGTGGGGAGAAAATCTCTCTTCCACATTCTTGATCGATTTTTTCATGAAAAACTTCCCAAAGTAACTACTTCGAAAAATATATAAATAGGACTCTTGCCAGACTAATATCTTTTCACTGTAAGAAAAAAACAATCTCTCACATCTATTTTATAGTTCAGGCTACAATGAAATATTATTTTTCTTTTCTACATGTAATTCTTTTTTTAAATGTAAATAGCTTAGTATTTGATTGCTCCTCTTGGTTGTTTAATGTATAATTATTATTTTATCTAAATGTAAAATGGCTATTCAACTGTTACAATATTCCTAACACGACGGCGCAGCCAAAAGGGATCTACCGCGTCCGTAGGACGCGGTGGGAACCTAGTGTATTTCAAAGTTCGTTTTCATGGCCTTCATACCCGTTGAGATGTTTTTCAGAATTCTTTTTTCTTATTCCACCATCATGTCCAATCCATGTTATATAACTTAAGGCTGACTATACATGTCATGCAATTATAGTATAATGATCCTTTAGAAACAAAGTGTTCGGGTTTAATGTCATATTTGAAGCTTATCATAGTCAGATTCTGTATCTTGCAGATTAACAAACTATCAACGAGAGTAAACCGGGTGAATTTAAACAAGCTAACTTACAAGTTCTTCCTTTAACTTTTTGTTCTCTTCAACAATTGCAGTCTTCTCGTGTCTTAGCTTTTCGATGGTATTGTCAGCCTAAACAATTTAAAGACCAAATTAGTATCCGATCGAATAAGTCTGTTGAAGTTCAAAGCTTATATGCTGCAACTCAGACAAACTAGTTGAAGTAGAGTACCATGACTATGAGTTAGGAAATAAGTAAAATGTGAGTAAAAAGCAGAAACAAACCTCAATTAGTTTTGACAATAATTCGTTTACATTTGCTTTCAACTTGTCAAGCTCCTTAGACAAATGCAGCTTCTCCTCATCCTTAGGTAACATCAATTCTTGAACAACATCCTTAGACGATGGAGGTTCTCCCACATCTTGGGGGAATTTTAACTTCTGTACTTCGTTTGCGAGTTTTAAATCTTCCACATCTTTAGCTAGTTTGGCTAGTTTCAATTCCTGCATTTCTTTGGCTAGTTTCAACTCTTCCATGTCTTTTATTACCTGCAAACAATAAGAACCATCATAAGATGATGACTCTGCCAATTTGGCTGGAACTTAACTAACCAGTACTCCAATTAGCATATACCCATTCTTTTTGAGGAATGAAACTGAAAATAGTAATCAAATTCCAACAGAATAGTAGGAAAATCACAAAGAAAGACTAGCCATAAGCTAATGGACAAAGAAGGCAAAGACACTACTCGGATATCAAAACCCTCGAGAGATCTTATTACCTGGGACTGCAACTTTTGTAACAGGTCCTCCACTCTAGCTCCTTGATCCTTCACAGCTGGATGAGCTTCATAAACTGTCTGTGGTTCTGGATTTCCCTTAAAATCCTTCAGAGTTGGAAGAGCTTCACAAACTGCCTCTGGCTCAGGATTTTCGTCGAAGGGTACCATTGCTAGAGAATGAGATGGTGTTATAAGGACCACCCCCAACTTCTTCTGTTCAATATATCTTCCATTGACTTTGGCAAACTGTCAAATCAATATAAGGTGAAATAATTAAACTTACAAGGTGAAATCCTAACAAACAATTTTTTTTTTTCTTTCATAGAATTATAGCATTGCAAGACTTACCATGCTACGGTCGACGTCCTTGTTGGTAGTCTCGGGTGGAACAATTGTGCTCTGAATCAGAAATAGATCTTTGCAATCCATATCAAGTAGAGGCGTCTTCGGCGCTTGCATAGTAACTGCAGAGTGCAAACAGACCAAATAAAAAAGCATACATCAGTTGATACAATTGAAATAATCAAATTTTAAATTCCAAATAAGAGATTGTGAGAAAGCAAGAATTGTAAAAGGAAGTTCGGAAGAATAAAGAAATGCAAGCAATAACAAAACCCAGAAGCAAACCAGCACGCATTACTCAGATCGCTTCGTAAGGACATGGAGAAAGTTGGCATGTTGTGAACATATCCAGACATGACGATAATAATTGAGTCAATAAATTCACAAATTATAAACATTTACACCATATGAAGTTATGCATCTGACTAGCGTGAAATGGCTTATATGTATTGTATTCCAGCACAAAACATCACACATCAAATGGCTTTGATACATCATCATTAGTATGAAATATGTGTTAATTTTGTGGTCATCTAAATCAAAACCAACATTATACTCTTAGTTAAGAGATTATCCCTTTCCCATGTGAGGCTATTCTTACAATATGCTCATAACTTTCATGAACTGTCCTGAAGACACTCATAATCCCTAAAGGACATTCTTAGCCTAATTCACTTTCATTTATACACATAAATAACACAAATCAATAAATGATGGGTTTCCACCCCCCACCAAAGTGTCGATACTGTGACCTTCGGGTCTTGGAGTGGGTGCACTACCATTGAAGCAAGACTCCATAAGATATGAACCGTGTCAGGTTACATTTCAGCCATTGTATTTTAGAGGTTCTGAGTTATACAAAATAAAAGAGGCCTCATATGTTTCAACTTAGTTTTATTTTGCCCGTATAATGATCTTGTAGGCTCGATATGTAAACCTTATCTTAAGTCCTATCTGGAATCCCAATTAGGATAGGGGACGGGCTTACTCAATAACTAGAATACTATACATTGTGTTTACGTCTTTACGATTTCATAAATTCAAAATATACCTCCAATGTGGAGTTTTGGCCCTATACAATGTTCAGATATATCAGTGGAAAAAAAATTTACAGACACAACCAGAACATGTATGAATTGCTAACTCAAAGATGGCTTGATATAGCATTAGTGTGTTTGCTTCATTCAAGTATTTGCTTTTGGACATAAAGCAACGAGATATATATACCCATCAATTCGCATGTTGACATCGGCTGAGCAACGCCTATGTTTGGACGTACACAATAATTCTTCGGATTGTTGGTGTTGACCTGGTATTGCAACAAGTACGGAAAACGTTTAGATATTAACCTCTAAGAGAAATAAAATTAGTTTCTTTAGGCTTTAGGCCATTTCATTCGTCGGCTATAGGCCATTCAAATTTGTTGGGCTTTAGGCCAGTAATAATTGGGCAGTTATCGTGCTCATCACATCGTATCGATGTATCAATGCCTTTGTAATGACCATGTTGTCAATATTCAAAAAAAAAAGATATATGGAAAAAGTTGTACTGTTCTGCTACTAAAGTTGTATCGATCGTAAGAGAGATAAAACAAATATGAAATTCAGAATAATGCAAAGGGAGAAGTTATACATAACAAAAAGGGATATAAGTAATATAGGAAACAAGATTCGAACCATGACATAACCTTAAGAAATCTTGTGCCATTTGCAATAGCTAATGCCAAAAATTAGGAAGTACAACTATATATGACCCCAAGAAAAATATTCGCACCTTGAAAGCCACACATTCATCTGATTTGTTCTGAAACCGAAGCGAGCAGGTACTTTGTTTCTTCAACTCAACTGGAAAAAGTAATAATGGCTCAATTTCAGTTCATTGATTCTACAATTTAGGAGATAAATAAAAATTTAGAGATAAAATGCAACAAAAAGTCTATGATTTAAAAATTGTTAAGAAGAAAAAGAATCATGAGGACTACAATAGTACTGAGAGGGGGTAAGATAAATCCATTAATTCTTTGATTATCAATATAACCGGTAACCTCAACTAGACCAACCCTTTCTGTTTTCTTAACCGAAACCCCAAATAGAATCAATTGGGGAAGTTTTCTACCCAAATAAGGCTAATGTAATGTCACTATGGTTAATTGACAAACAGATACTCAAAGAAATGTAACTTAGGTCGTAAATTCTATCTTATTTAGCATATCTTAATGAAGAGTGGTGCTAAAAGAGGCTACAAGTCAAAACCAACTCCAGACCTACACAAAATCAACAGTCTCCATTTTCGATTCGACTCTCATTCTCTCTTTTGATGGACTTTTTCACTCTCGAGGAATGTTTGTAGCCTCTTCTATCATTTTCCGTAAACAAATTACTATTCTAGGGAAAACGATAGGAAATTCTATAAACATTACGGATATGTTCATTCGGAGAAACCATGAAAAATTACTATGGCTGCCCATAACTTGCAAATTCCATCAAACTAGGTAAAATAAAAAGGCATTGGGTTCCAAATTCAACGAACTTACACGTAAATACGAGTTCTTGTTGTTTATATTCCAGAAGTTTATACTCCAAAAGCTCTGAACCCATTACTCTTCCTCAAAAGGAAAATCCAAGCAAATATCTTCAAACACAAAAATGCAAAAAAAAAAAAAATCAGTATAAGCCAAATCTCATACTAACTTAAAAAATGGGTAATAAGTAATAATCGAATCAACTTTTAATGACCTAGATTTTAAAATGTCAAAACGAACTTAAAGAAGTAATCAATAATCTTGATTCAAACACACAAACAGACCAAAATCATGAAACATACGCGAAATTATTAAGGAAATCTTGATTTCATAACGTACCTGGTTGTAATCGTGATGGTTTCTAGGGTTTTTCGAGTCGCCTAGAGTGAGAAAGTCGATAAGATGTATATATATAGAGAGAGAGAGGGATAGAAATATTTTTCAAATAGAAATGCGCGGGAAGCCCAACCGGGTCTGGGCGTAACTCTGTACATGTCAGAAGCCTGAAAGCGGAAGGGACCTGTCCGGGCCCATCAGATAAGCCTAGGCGCCTCCAAAATTTTGCCATAGGCCCGCCCCTTTCTCAGCACTGAGTCCCACCAAAGGGCAATCCTTTAAAAACGAAGATGGTCTATAACCTTTAAAAACGAAGATGAGTTATTCGGTCACTCGTACCAGTCGGTTAGGAGGCGGTCATTCGACACAAAATTTTGATCGTGACCGTCAGCCATTCTTTCGGGTCGGTCGGACACTGACTGTTATGACCATCGGGTGCCCATAGGCTCTTTTTTGTCTCGGTCGACCAGACCAGGTAGCGGTCTTCCTGATTTTTTTCCCACCAACAATAAGAAAGCATAGTAGCCCTCACTCCGGACTGAAATGTCTATTTGCTAAGTGACACCAAAAAATTGGGGCGCCCTCAAGAGCATGGAGGGGCGTTTATAACATAAATCATTCTCCCTCCCTACAACTATCGAACAGAAGCCCAAATCGCACTCCATTCTGAAATCCCCAAATTTCAGCTGAAATCGAAGAAGAATCAAATCGAACTAGGGTTTCTTTCGAACTAAACGCCCCTGCATTCGAACTGTGCACCAACTCTCTCTCGTCCCCATTGGTGTGTTGACATCTTCACTTGGTAACTCTCTCTCTCTCCATTGATGCTAGAATCTCACTATGAATCTCAATTCCTCATTCTGCATCTTAAATCAAATTGAATGCCCAGATGGGTTTACTTGGAATAGAATAATTAAAGCATATTTGAATAGAAATTA
>BEHA01050287.1:350806-375075 GCA_002897215.1 Eschscholzia californica subsp. californica | reverse complement strand
CTTATAATATAAATCCTTCTCCCGGATCGCACGCCATTCTGAAATCCCCAAATTTCACCTGAAATCGAAGAAGAATCAAATCAGGGAAGAAGAATCAAATCAGGGAAGAAGAATCAAATCGAACTAGGGTTCCGTTCGAACTGTGCACCAACTCTCTCTCCCTCCATTGGTGTTGACATCTTCACCTGGTAACTCTCTCTCTCTCTATATATACGGTTTCAAACTCTTCTTTTAGTCTTCTTCTTTCTCAATGAATTTTGTCAAAACCTATATTCCTTCCGCCATTAAAAAAAAAATCCACCTTAAAACCCACTATGAATCTTTCACTTTTAGATACCCATTCACAAAAATGTGGAAACTTGAAACAATTTAATCAAATTTTCTCACAAATGATCGTTTCTGGATTATATTAGAGACACATTTGCCGCAAGTTTGACTTATCAAGTTCACTTCAGATTCTCACTTCATTCATCTCAATTACTCATTCTGCATCTTAAATCAAATTGAATGCCCAAATGGGTTTACTTGGAATAGAATTTTTAAAGCATATTTGAATAGAAATTATCCTCAATATACTATTATCTTATACAAATTGATGCTAGAAAAGAACTTTGAACCTGACAATTACACTAAAATCAAGCTTGTTCTGTTAGATTGTCTGTAAAAGAAGGGAAAAAAAAATTCATAATCATGTTTTATAGAACAGATTTTCATTTAGATGTTCATGTTATAAATACTTATGTATGGTGTTTGTGGGGATATGAGAGATGTGCGGAAACTGTTCGGTGAAAGTCCTGTAAAAGATTTAGTATCATGGAATTCGATTTTTTGCTGCTTATGTTAAAATTGGAAATGTAAAAGAAGCAATCCTAATTTCTAATGAATTATGGTTCTACAAATTTGAAATTAGGGTTAGAATCCGAAAATATAGTGTCTAAGGTCCTCTGCACTCATTGCCAATTGGTTCTGAGTTGGACAACCACAAATTTAACAGAATGATGCACATCGCATTGTTGTACATGGGGTTCGAACTTGGGAAACGCTAATTTTGGCTTGTTGCAAGTGCTGAAGATTGTATCTTTTCATTTATTTATAGATTATTTATTATTGTTTTCGAAGATGAATATGATGCTTTTGAATATCTTCTTTCTATTATTGTTATTGACTTATTGTTACTGTCCTATCAACCTAAGTATTATATTATGTAAAGCTCGACTCCTTTAAATATCTCCCATGTATGCTCACAAGATCACTAACTGCAGAGTAGAGGAATAAAGAATGGCTATGGCTGATGTGATAAAATCTTGCCTGGATTCTATTAGTCAGGTAAGGTTGTATAGATAAGAGATTCCTGTATTTTTTGAAGATTCATGTCTACTTGAAATTGAGCATGTTCGATTAAATACATGATCATTAAATTCAAAATTCTAGGCAGTCAATGTCAAGTAACTTCTATCTTGGATGTAACTCTTACGAAGTTGACTCAGTACTTTTGAAATATAATTTACACTCCTGGGATACTGGATATGCATTTGACTGATAAGATGGATATGCATGCAGAATTTTCATGTGAACAATCAAATAATTTAGTTCCACTAGTTATACTTTAATTGTCACACTTGTTGGAGTTCTTATATTCAATCTTCTATAATTATCTCAATAGGATCTGCACTTCCTAAAGTAGTACGTTTAAGATGTCCGGGGTGGTGATCATTCTCTTGCAGTTTTATGTTTTAGACGAGATTGATTTTAATATCTAAAAAAGTTAAAAATTGTCAAAGGTCGCATATTAAGTTTTCCTTTGATTAGATATCAGAGCAAATTGAAGATTCCGTTCTTTATCTGGATGCTGGCTGCACAGAGGCCTTCCAGTTTCTTGGAGCATTTCCACTGTTATTGGAACTTGGAGTGCGTGCTGTTTGCAGCCTGGAGAATGCTTCCTCTCTTGATTGTGTAAGTGTTTGACTGCAGTTTTTTCTTTGTGAAGATCCTCAGATTTTCTTTTAGATGTGGTCTTTGATGATTATCGATGACCATTATTACAGTCAATAGTAGCTCTTTCAAGGAAAGAAACTAGCCAGTGGACTAATAAATATTGAATTATGACATAAAATGTACTACTACTGTGCTTTTTTGAACATTTTTACTTATAACTTAGTGATTTGAAGATAATTTAACTTCTCTCACACTACAACGAAATTGAATGGTAAGATTGATTTGTGTCTATTATCTGTATGATGTATCCATTATGTAGCGACTTGAAATCATATCAGTTACAGTTTTGAACATTTTTTCCTCCAACTTAATTCTGATCTATCTCGAATTCTCGATTCTTAACTCAATGTGTCAGATATTTTATGAGTAACACCCAATTTTTTTTGATACCTCGTCCAACATTTCAAGTTTCTCCACTATTATCTTATAATATCGTGCTTGCTCCTACTCACTCAAACAATATACTAATAAAGTCCGAAGATGTTTGGCTGTTTTAGGTGTATTCAAGTGTTTTTATCCCACCTCACCCAAAATTTCTAAATTTTGGGTTTGAGCATCTGACTATCAAGCGTCATCTTTTTTGCCATCTCATACCTTAATTATAGATTGATAATCACATCTTAGGATATACTTTCGCGTATAAGTTGTGATGTATTATTTATCTTATCGAGTGTTTCTCTAGGTGGTTGATTGGAACTCAAATAACAAGCATTCAAAGAAACTGGTGGTCATAACATCACGTCTTTTAAGCGATGCACATCGGTATATTCTTCGTTGTCTGAGCATGCATGAAGGTGTTCTGCATTGCACCATTTTTACATCAATTTCAGAGGTTAGGTTTGTACTTCTACAAGTGTTTGATACCAAGACTAAATTTTCCATTTCAGCTATATCTTAAGGTTTTGATGGTTAGATACATTTGATTGCTTTTGTAAATTTCAGATAGCTCACTCAACATATCCCGATTCGCCTCTTGGACCTGATGCTTTTCGTGAATACGAGTCTTTACTTCTCCAAGATTACGAGGAGCTTGTTAAGAAGTGCAAGATAAAGGATAACAGGTCATCTCAATCTGGTGATGTTGCACTACCACAAGAAAGCAAACTTAGTGAAAATTTAGGTTCGGAAGATGAAGGTTGGTCAAACTTTAATTTGGCTGAAGAAGAAATTCCTGGTTCAGAAGCTAGCCCAAGAGGAAATGTCGAAGAAGGTAGCCCAATTATTCGCCAAGGGGATGGTTCACTGAGACTGGCTATTTATGTGGACCACTTCCCAATGATCTTGTGTCCTCTATCTCCGAGAGTCTTTGTTTTACCTTCGCAGGGAACAATTGCAGAAGCATGCTTATCAAATAAGCACGATGATTCACTTGGGCCGGGATTGCCTCCATTTAGTACAGGTATGGCTTCTTATGGCGAGGACGTTCCTCCTGGAGCAACTCTTACTGCAAATCTACTTTACCATCTTGCTGCCAAGGTAACTATGTCTAAATATAATTCTGTCTGGTTTTATTTGCCTATCTCTTCTTAGTAAGAGTTTTCTTTGTCATATGACCGTTACTTTGTTTTCTAAAACATGTAGATGGATCTGAAAATGGAAATATTTTCTCTTGGTGACTTGTCAAAAAGCATTGGGAAAATTATGATGGACATGTCAAGTCTTTATGATGTAGGTCGACGAAAACGATCAGCAGGTTTATTACTTATTGATCGCACGCTTGATCTGCTTACTCCATGCTGTCATGGTGATTCACTTGTTGATCGTATGTTCTCATCTCTGCCTTGTAGGCAAAGGGCATCTTTAAGCCAAAACAAACATGGCCATATTAGTATTCAACGAGCTCCACTTGATGTTCACATACCACTTGAACAACTTTACACTAAAGAATCCGCCGTTTGGCCAACAGAAGGAATCGAAGCCTTTCTATCTGGTTGGAGTTCAAGTCTTTCTGCAACTCAAACAACTGATCCTACTGATCTAAGAACGAGAAATAGTGTCGAAACTTCTAAAGATGTTGATGTTTCTTCACTTAGTGGTTCTTTTATCTCGACCGAAAATCATCGAGGAGCACAATATTTAGAAGCTTTACTTGACAGAAGAACAAAAGACGGAGCTACACTGATTAAGAAATGGCTCCAGGAAACTCTACGGCAAGAGAAACTGTCGGTAAATGTAAGAACTCGCCCAAATTATACAACTTCATCAGAGTTACTTTCCATGGTCAAAGCTCTAGCTAAAGATCAAACATCTCTAGTTAAAAACAAAGGAATAATTCAACTAGCTGCAGCTGCAGTGCTTGCTCTAAGTGAACCTCATAACTCTCGGTGGGAGGCATTCGTCAGTGCTGAGAGAATATTGAATGCGAGTGTTGGAGATACAAGTCAGGCTCTTTCTGCTCAAATCCGTGATCTAATCACTAGAAGTGCTTTAGTGAGAACTGATAAGCAAACTATGGAATCTTCGCAGGGCCTTCTGTCTTTCCAAGATGCACTACTCCTGGCAATTATTGGATACATTTTGGCTGGTGAAAATTTTCCAACATCCGGGTCAAGTGGGCCTTTTTCATGGGAAGAGGAACACTTCTTGAAGGAAGCCATAGTGGACGCAGTCCTTGAAAACCCCTCTGCAGCCAGATTGAAATTCTTCAGTGGCATGGAGAAAGAACTTGAAGCCAATGCAAACAAGGTTAATTCTGAGAAACCAAAGGAAGATTCTTCTACTCATATCGATGACTTTGATGATGATCAGTGGGGTACCTGGGGCGATGAAGATTCAGATCAAAATAACGAGCAAGTATACGATGACATGCAACTAAAGTTGGAATTACGTGATAGAGTGGATAACCTTTTCAAATTCTTTCACAAATTGTCAAGTCTAAAGACGAAAAACACTACATTGCGAAATTGGCCATTAACTTCAGAAAGCAACTATGGTGGCGATTTTTCTATGGGTAAAGGATTACTATACAAACTTCTCACAATGGTTCTTGGCAAGTATGAGGTACCTGGATTGGAGTACCATTCCTCTGCAGTTGGACGCCTTTTCAAAAGTGGCTTTGGTAGATTCGGCCTTGGACAGGTATTTTTCTTAACCTAACATTTCCTTAAGTCAATTCTAGTCACCCTTCATGGCTATTTATCTACTTATATCGTGAAAAGGCTGCACATTGTTGAACCAAATTATGTTCGTCCCGTTTCAGAAAAGTCAAACCGACAAGTTTGATGGGTTAATCACTTATACCTGTCTTGTCCAAGAAATGTAAAAATGAACTAACACTATTACTGAACCAACAAAATAAAAGTTTGGGGATTTTGGACTTCTTCTCCCACGTTAACTCTGGAGGGAGCAAAATCGAACTTTCCGCTACATGTCGGAAACTTTGAATGATTTGGCCATTTCTGTCTGTTCATCTGGAACCTCAAGTTGACTACACCGGCAATGGACAGTGGCCACAAATACATGAACGTTGACTTTCCCAGATTATCGACGTTTTCCTTTTTCGCTATAATTTAGAGCCCAAATATTTGAGTTTTTGCTATGTATGCTTAAATGATGAAACTATTTCCATTTTCATATTCTGCAGGCAAAACCAAGTCTAGGTGAGCAAAATCTTATCCTGGTTTTTGTTGTCGGCGGCATAAACAGTCATGAGGTAAGAACTTCACAACTTTTGAACACCTTGAATTTTTGAATATTTCAATATCAAATTCCTTGCTTTCAGATAGAGTGCAGATAAATATCTTTCTCCATCCTTGTTTAATGCTTAGAAATTGATAACTAGAAAAAGAGCAGTAATGGGGTAATATTTTTTTTCGTTTGTTTCATTGAAGGTACTTGAAGCTCGAGAAGCGCTGTCAGAAAGCGGGAGACCTGATATAGAGTTGATTATGGGTGGTACGACACTTTTAACTCCAGATAACATGCTTGATTTACTCTTGACCACCTAAGTCTATACCAACATAGATCCTCCTCATGGCATTCTTGAAGTTTAAAATTGATAGAAGCTTAAGAAAGCAAGACATAACTTTTTTGATTTGTTGCTGGTGCTAATTTTGTAACTCTGTAATATAAATTTAATATGGTTTTTAAAGTACTATAACATTAATATTCTTCGACTAGCAGAAATGACATGAAATTTGCAGAATATGAAATGAAAGTTAACTTGTTTTGTACAATTCGGAAACAAGTAGAGAAGTTCATTATGGCTTCATCATGTACAACTCTGATTGTGAATTGGTAAAAAAAGTTTGCCGCGAACCCTCTCATCATACGTCTTTTGATCTGAAAAACAAAAACAAATGATTGCACTAGAGTTATGAACTTATAATGCAAAAGAGTAAAGAATAGCGAGTAGCCATAACATATTAGTAGCATTACCATTTTGAGCTTGATAGAAAAACATTTGTCAAAGAAAATGTGAAGGACGCCCATTGTTCCTAAGGCTCATATAAGTCAAGTGCTCGAAGGGAAATTTTATATGCACCAAGTGAGAGTGTCGTACACAACATTTTTTTACTTGTTTGGTATGACGAAGCCAAGTTGTATACCCTCAATGGCAGCAATTTTGCAGCTAGAGGGAATCTCGTACCACCACCATTGCTCTCTCTTCCTCTCTCTCAAGGGTTCCCAGTCTGTCTCTTTCTACTGTAAAGAGTTACCAGGGAACCTGGAAACCGTTTCAGAGTATTAGTAACGAACTACCGAAATCTCAAATGAACTAGTCAGTAGAATGCTAGTGGTCGCCCTACCAAAATCTACGACCACCACCACGGAGTATTTACTCTTTCTAAAGAGAGAGACTACTCGAGGGAGTGAGAGAGAGACAAATGAGAGATACAATGACAAAGAGAGATGACCGGAGAGAGCGAGCGAGATAACTTAGTTTTTTGGGGACTCATTTTCTGGACAAAATTGGAGAAGTGATGGGCATACACTAACAAATTGTTGGGTGTGTAGTTTAGTCCAAAAGTAAATTAACACTTTCCACTTTTCACTTTTGAGTCTGATTTTTTTCTCTTTAGGTGGATTTTTTTGAGATAACTTTAGTTTTTCGATCAGAATATTGTGACCATGGTGAAGTGTAAACTTGGTGTACCACTACACAAAGTCAAATTACTAAAAACATCTCCCTTAATAGTGACCATCCAGCATCATTTTAGAGGATATTTTGGACAATTCAATATTAGTCTAGTGATCCCAACTCATAACTCTCCCGCCGATACAAACAAAGCCAAACAAACAGCATATAAACCCCAACAACCTCACAACTATCGCCATTTACTTCTCACTCTCTCTAGAAATCTCCGTCTTCTCTCTCTCTCTCTCTCTACACATCACAATGGCTTTCGCTACAGGATTCTCAGTCTCCGCAACGATTCATTCATTCTCCTTCCAACCTAATCAACAGGTATAAATATAATCATCATCATCTCGTTCTTTCAATTTTTTGATGTTAAAACATTTTGATTCGTGTTTGTTTTCTTAAACGTCTTGAATTTAGGTTTTAATGCTCGTTGATTTACTATCTTGATGTTTATGTTCGTTGATCAATGCTTCTCCTTGAGTTTTATCGAGAGTGACTGACCTGATCAATGATCGTTTGATTATCAAAGCAAAGTATTTCGATTCGATCTTAAAGTATCATTTTACTACTCTGATTTTACAATTTTGATGTTTATGTTCGTTGATCAATGTTTTTTCCTTGAGTTTTATCATCAGTAACTGACCTGATAATTTGCTTCCGTTCGATTCTCAGAGTAATATAGGTCGATTCGATCTTAAGTTATTATTCGTATAGAGAATTTTGATCTCTATACTATACAACCAAAGAATCGGGCCTTTTTTTCCCTTCATGTTACGGTAGAATAGAATTACGTCTTCCAATTAGCAGCTAGTAGCATTTCATGAAGTTAATGGTGATTCTCTTCTTTCATGGATTTACTAAACTAATGGCTCTAGATGTATTAACATGTAAGATTTGAATTTTGATTTCGATGAGCTTTTAAGGCCGTGTGTTGAATTTGCTCAAACCAGAGCATTGACATTGGATGTGTTTTTGTTCAATTGTCCCAAAAAGTCCAGTAGAAATTCAACATATAAAATGTAATATGTTCCAAGGTGATTAGATGATGAGATATCATCATGATCCTTCATCTTTTTCAGAGCTTGAGCTCTATAAGAATTTTATTTTTACAACAAAAATATTTTAACAGATCGATAGGTACTGGGTGTTTTTTTTTCTTATTTTGTTATTCTCTTTGTACTTAACAATGTACCCATGTTTGAACTTTCTGAGCAGGTGGGAACCAAGTTCTCTGGACTTAAATCAGTTTCACTCTCCCTCCAGAAACCGAACTTTCCATCACTTCGATTGAGCCTTGTGCCACATCGCCTCCAAGTTTCCTGTGCTGTAAGCTTCTTTTTCCATGGCTCTGTTCTACATTTTATCTTTAAATCATTAGTGTTTACTTAACAAGATCAAAAATGAAACTTTACCTTGAGTAGTTTGATAACATATACTTCAACTGAAGATTAACAATGTGAATAATCTTCAAAGTTAGATATCTTTAATAAGAACACTTACATATGTACATTGTCACACTCGCGCGTTGTGGTTGTAAAGCTCGCTTACATGGTAAAATAAATGATTATAATTTGACATACATAATGCAAAATCTGGGTTGATTGATCCTAACCTGAGATGGGTATTATCTGGATTATCTAACCCCAAAAGGTGCGTCAATTGGTGATGTCGATCATTTATCAGTTGGACTATCTCAATGGGTTTTGCAAATCTGATTGATGTAACTTTCATGTGTCCCTAGTATGTATTTGAGAATGTTTCTCCGTGCGTCCTCGATGAATGAACTAAAACTATTCTGTGGTTACATGTTGATTGACAAATTTCTACTTTCAGGCCAAGCCAGATACAGTGGAGAAGGTGATTGAGATCGTCAAGAAGCAGTTGGCACTAGCAGATGACTCCAAGCTGTCTGGCGAATCAAAGTTCTCTGCACTTGGAGCTGATTCTCTCGATACGGTAGTTACAAACCTTTTTGGCTTTAAACTCATCACCTTGTGAATTTGTTTAATTTCGGTAAGCAATTGTCAATTCATCCAATTGACAATTGCTTTTCCGAGTCACTCTCTTTTCATCTTTGATTCTCTCTTTTATATCATAGAACTTGGAAAGACAAAAATGATACTCAACCAACACCTACCGGAATCTGGACTGGCTTAGGTAGACGGACAAGACTTAGATAGAGAATTGAATTTCACTTCATTCTCTAAATTCTGGCCGTCCACCAAAACCGAGTCAAGATTTTGTCCGCCTAGGTGTCGAGCAGAGTATCACCGCTGTTCGAAAATAAATAACGGAATTATTTTTAGTGTATAGAGGACACATTTAGTTGTAAATATCGGGTACCACACTCGTGTAGTAGCTTCCCACCTGATAATTGAAAACTTCCCAACTGGTTACGAAATCATATTTAGTGTTCTATATCTCTCACTTTCTGTCATACAACTAACTTCACACCTAATAATCATCTTGATGTTCTCAATCTATCTCTTTCTCTGATTTAATGATAATAGGTTGAGATTGTTATGGGACTTGAGGAGGCATTTGGAATCAGTGTGGAAGAAGAAAGTGCACAGAGTATTGCAACCGTTCAAGACGCAGCTGACATGATTGAGAATCTCATTGAGAAGAAATAAACCATGGCGTCTAAAAATGAGTGAAATATAATAATCGTCTGATCCTGTTAGTGTCGAACAACTCTTGCTAGTTTTTCAGTTATTATGAACTAGTTAGCAACTTCTATCTGTTTTATGTGGGTTATTAATCATCAAAATTGATAAATTCACTTGATTTTGTTCTTTGTGTTTATCTTTTGTTAACTTCTTTGATTCTCTTGGCATTTGCTTATTAGCTTCTCTTATAGGTTGAAGAAACTCGAAAACTACCCACGTCGGCCTATTATGGCATTCTTGTGGTTGACAACGCCAAACTCGAAAATAACCTTAAAGTATTATATTACTCAAGCACTCAAAAAGAACTAAAAATAAAATAACATGAAATAAGAATAAAATAAAAGAAACCTTTGTTGGTCTTATTCTTCCAAGCTTCTTCTTTGTAGGAATAGGTATTTTGCTTTGCAGAAAGATTCAACTTCCAAATAAGCAAACTCCCCCTTCACATACCCTTCCTTTAATAATACCTTCATTCTCATCCTTGGATGATGTTTCTTTCTCTTCTAAAGCACATTTAGGATCAATGTAAAAGTAACACTCATCACACTTATATGCCCATCCTTGACAAGCTTCTTCACATCCAAGGCACACATACATATTCGTTCGACCTCGTTCAAGCTCGTGTTCTTCATGGAGCTTAAACTTCACTTTCTCCGGCCAATCCTTCCCCATTTCCACAACCATTGCATCCATATCCTTCACTCGATTTTCATCAAATGGGTATGATTTCGATCCAAAGAACAGTACTAGCTCTTTTGCTTCTTTTAGTATAGTTCTTCCATTTGGTCCTACTACTTCTAGGTGAGGCAGGAGACCATGGTTTCTCAATTTACATCTTAATGATGCTTCTCTCTTGTCATTGTAAGGAAGAACTAACCATGGCATTTGGGAGTAGTATTCTTCAAACGATTTTTCGTCATTGTCAACCGAGACGAATATTGTTTCAAAATCATTAGGATGCTCGGCTTTGATAGCATTGTATGCTTCAATGAGCTTCGGGGTGAAAACTTCACATTGATGGCATATCTTTCTCGAAAAGTAGAAGAGAATAGTTTTCCCCACGAGTTCGGTTACTTGAATCTAATGAAAAAAGAAGAAGCAAATCATGGCTAGCTAGTTTGACCTAAGTTGAACTAAGAGTAATTAAATCATTGTTCTTAAACTAATAATGGATTAGAATCATACCTTGTTACCATCTTTGCCAAGAACAAAGTCAAGTTCATCTAAAACAAGAAGGGACTCCAATGTTTGTGCTTCCATTCTCAACTTCTCAATTTCATCTAGTTCCATCAATTTCTCACTAGAAAATGGGTATGCTTCAACTCCATGAGTAGTAATGTAATTTGATGCATTTGAAGTGAGAGTTTTTCCATCTTTATCAATAATAGCTATTGTTGGAATTGCTTCAAGTTCAAAATATTCGATAAGTTCCTCTACACATTTGTCTTCAAATGGTAGAGCAAGCCATGGCATTTCCATGAAATTATTTTTGTATGATTCTTCATCATTATCCATACTAGTAAATATAACTTCAAACTTTTCTCCTTTTTCTTTTAGTTTTTCGTACATTTCTATTAGGTTTGACTGAAATTGATGGCACGATCTATACTCCTTTATAGCAAAGTAAAATGCTACGATATGTCCTTCTAGTTCTGATACTAGAACCTGCCCATGTCGCAAAATAAATTAAAATAAATGATTTAATGAAATGAACAATGAAAACCCAAAAACATTAAAATATGTTATGTTTTTGTTCATCCAAATCAAAATAAATTAGAAACAAAGAGCGAAAACATTCATATTATATTCTTAGTTACTAGAGTTTCTTTTTTCTACGTAGAACTATTCTCACATAATCCATTACAAATTATCACGCGAGGAGAGAAAAAAATAGTCGAGAGAATGAATGTACCTTGTCACCATTGTTACGCACAAGAAAGTCTCTATCCTCGGTAACCAGAAGCGATCTTAGATTTTGGGATCCATTCCCCTTTCCTTCAACCTCCTCTGCCATTCCTCCAACTACAAATCTCTCTCCCTAAACCTCTTTCTATATGTTCTTAAACTGATTGATAATTTGATTTCAGTTTCCTTTTGTTTCTGATATATAAAATAAAATATAAAATCCTAAATCAAATATCCCTTTTTTGTTAAAAAAATACTATTTATTAAGTAAGAATAAAATAATATATAGTACTCCATATAAAATCCTTATAAGGAGAAATTAATAAAGTAGTTTATTTATCCAATCATTGTTGACACGAACATCGAGGATATCAATTTTGGAAGTACCCCAATTCTCTTCAAATAACAAATAAGGTCCGTTTTGTCAGTTATTTACAAGAAAACCCTTAACTTTATTTATTTATTCCCCGTTCCCTCCACTTTCTGTTTTTTGCCTCAAAATTCGCAAATTTTGGCGGGGAGACCCTTAAACCAGATCAGAATACAACCTAATAGAGAGAGAAAGAGGGAGTTCTAGAGAGAGAGAGAGAGAGAGAGAGAGAGAAAGTACAGAGAGAAAGAGAAACCCTAATTGAATTAGAATTCTGAGATCAAGATAAACTCCGATCGAATTGATCGCAAAATGGAAATGCCGACGTGAATCCTTGTTCAATTTCGTTCAGAATGAACTATTCTTTTCTTGCTCGATCTTGATTTGACTAGTTCTTGGTCAATTTTAGGTTTCAAATTCAGATTCTTGTTTCTCCTATGGAAATGATTGGTCGATCGATCGATCAGGTTACCGTATTCAATGGTGAAGCACAAAAGAAATGCTTACGTTTTTTTTCCATGTTCAATTTTGTGAAGATTGAAAAATCACAATAGTTTTGTTTATCGATCTTGATTTTTGAGTAATTTTAGGTGTTAATAGGTTTGAATTTCGGATTCTTGATTTTTCTAGGGCAGAAACTATCGATCAATGGTCGATTCGTGTTTTCAATTTATTGACAAAACTTGAAGAACAGTTTTAGATTCTGTTTCACATTATTAGGTTTAAACTGAGATTCTGGAACTTTTAATGGCGGTTTTCATGTTCAATTCCTTAGAATAAACTTTAGAAGCGGATTGATTCAATAAATTTTGGTAGGAAATTAGAACTGAACTAAGATTAGAAACAATGGATCGTCCTGTGTTTGTTAGGCAAAAGAGTATTTCTAGTAATTCATCTGGAAATCCTTCCTCTCCAATGTCATCTCCGATGCATCGTCATGTTAGGTCAGGATCTACTGGTGTAGCAAATTTCCGTAAAACACAAAATAATGCAGCAAAAGCTGCTGCTCAAAGGCTTGCACAAGTAATGGCGCATCAACCGGCTGACGACGAGGACGAAGATGATCTCTCATTTGATTTTACCCCTTCAAATTCTACTCCAACCATTGGACTTTCAGGGAGGTCAATACGATCACGATCACCCGCGGTAACTAGTAGATTTTATGATATTTGGATTGTTTTACTTGCTTTAGTTAATGATTATGATATTTGTACTTCATGGTGTCTTTCTTGCATTAAATTAACTTATTTCCATAAATTGTATTGCATTTATATGGTGTCAACTAGTTTTAGACATAGTTCCGACAACTAGGACAATATCAAACAATAAATTGGAAACAAGAATACTTATGTCTTCAAAGTAATCTTTTCTAGCTACTAGGATGGGTCTTACCGAATATAATATCTAGTACGTGCTACCCAGTCGCCTAAATATACCACCTTGCTCTGCGCACTTATGTTGAAGCATCTTGGCAACCACAAGAAAAAGTCTTCGCCGAATCACCGGCTTTTTGAACAAACAATTCTGCCTATAACAATTATTTGAATATCCATATGCAACCTATTAGTGTTGATATTCAATAATCTCCAGTTATTATTGTTAACTTAGTGGTCATCCAACTCTAAACCAATTGGCAGTGAGTGGAGAGGACCTATATATCATATTAACCCATTCCCCATGTGGGTCTATTCTCATAAGCCCTCTCACAGGTGGTGTTCTTTTGAGGCTAACATGTATCATATTTTTGAAACATGTGAGGTCGTTTGGTCTACCATGTGTGGGGCCAGCTCTGAGACCATGTTAAATTTGGGATCATCCAACTCAAAACCAATTAGCGGTGACTGTAAAGGACCTAGATACTATATTCTTTGTTACTACAATACCCTTTTCCTTAGCGGGAAAATTCCCATGAAGGCCGAAGCTTATATATCTTTCTGGAGTCATGCTGAAAGAAACTTGAGAGCGATGCTAGTTTTCTTGACAAGAGAGTTTATATGATGTTCAATCTTGAAGTCAATCTAAATATGTTACAGGGGACAATAGACTATAGCTATTCATTTACTTACACAATATGAGTTTCTTCTGTTTGATTTTAAAATCCCTCTAACTGAACGAAAACTTTTATTTCATGATTCCTTCACACATAAGAGTTCTATCTGAAATATGCCACTTGAGTAAGATATGGAAATGTGAAAATGCATGACTACTTGTTTGTTGGCTTTCTGTGTTATGATACCACTGAAATTGTTCCTTGAACTTCTCCATCTTTATAACCATCAGTTATATCATCACTTTGATCTCAAGATTACATACTTACTGTGACAGAGCTTTCTGATGATTATTTTCTTTCTATTAGTTAGTTCGTAATACTACCGAACAGCCGCAATCTGTTCGTTCTACAGCAGCTGCAAGACCAGCTTTAGCAGTGAAGACAGTTCCAATGGTACGACCCAGTGTACCAATATCACTGAAGCCACCACCTTCTGTACCCGCAGGGGAGACACCTCGAGATAATCGAAGAGATAAAAGGTATATTTCAAGCTACAGAGTTATATTACACCATTTTGTCATAAGGCCTCATCTTGGGGTTGTGGTTGACTGCAGGTAATGGTAACTCTTAAGTTTTTCAGGTAGTATTATTCCCTAGAAAAGGTTATTATGGATTTAGTAAGGTATAGAAAATGTTAATAAAAATTTCTATAAAAATAACTTCAACAAATCCATATAGTGTTCCGAATTTTTCTCAATGTATTGTAGACGATGTGCCTTTGCTTTCATGTTCATTGGTCCATTACATCATTGTAAAAGCTACAGGATGAGAGCAGTTACAAAATCTGGATACAATGTTCTTTGTACATTTTAGCATTTATTTATATTCTGTTCATTTAATATTAAAAAGGAAATAGAGCCGTTGCGAAATAAAACTAGCGTCCCTACACACTGCTGTTTCTTCCCTCTCGAGTTTGCTCTAAAACTATCTAGTCTGATTATGATATTTCTGGAGCTTCCTTCCTCTTGGAAAAGTTTCAACGGTCTCGGTCTAAATCTTACTGTTAATATGTAGGATGTCTATGGATATGGAGAGTTCGAGTGCCCGGGAAACCAGTTTTCGCTCTTCCTCTGATTTTCAAGACGAGGTAGTCAATCTCAAAAATTATCTTTCTGAGGCATGTCCTATTGTGTTATCTAAAGTAATCTGCCGAGAGTGTATCACTGTATTTGTCTATTTGTTTATTTCGGCTGTTACATTGATCTACTTATATCATACGTTTTTTTGAAAAATTGCAAAATTTAATTATAATTATCCAGGAGGATGAGAAAAATTCAAGAATGATAAACCCCCAAACTCAGCTATACTAGATGTTTTAATGCAGTGGCACATTGTAGATGCTTTGGAATGTTATCCTCCTGACCTTTCGGGTTTTCCCTATTAATATTCTCTTGTACAACTGCAGATTGATATGCTACAGGAAGAAAGCGAAACCATTCGTGAGAAGGTGCAATCCTCACAGAAGCTTTACTTTGTTTTTCATATAATTTGCTGCTTAAATAGTAAAGTCCGATTCTTTAAGTCAGTATCTTAAGTTTCGAAGAGCTCTTGCTCTAGCAACTCTTTACTTATTTATAACAGTAATAGTTCTTCAATTCATTAATCCAAGTTATTCAAAAACAAACATTACTGCTCCATAAGGTCAATCTGTAGTTCATATACCTACTTCTACAATGAGATAAAGCTTGCTGAAAACTTTATTTTCTTTCTATTAGTTAGGTCGTAACTCTATCGAACAACCTTCATCTGCTCGCTCGACATCATTCGCACGACCAGCTTTAGCAGTGAGAACAGTTCCGGCAGTACCACAAAGTGTACCAATAGTATTGAAAGGACCAACTTCTATAACTCCCCGTGAAACTCCTCGAGAAAGTCGAAGGGAGACTCCTCGGGATAGTCGAAGGGAGACACCTCGAGATAGTCGAAGGGAGAAAAGGTGTGTTCAAGCTATTTATCCTTGTCAAAAAGAAAAGCTAAGACTTGTTTAAACTCATAATGATAAATGTTACTATCCTTTATTGTTCTTTGACAGTTGACTTCGTAATAATATCTTACCTCTTCAAAAAAAAGAGTAATGACTTTTCTCAGAGTTTCTTGTCAATTGCAGATAATTTTATTCTAAGGTTGCAGACAACAACATATCTTACACGAGTAATAGGATGACTTAAGTGATAAAATATTACCAAATAACAAGTTAATATTAATATCTTTATTCATCCATCTAGGCATTTAATAGTTGTATGTTCATGTTAGTAGATTGATTTTACAAATTGTAAAAGCTATACGATGATTCAATCTTTTGCCATTTACTCCGTGTGCTTGTTTCTGCTTAGTTATAGTTAGTTATCTACTGTGATTAGATTGATCTTCCTTAAATAAAGTATCTTCATGGACGCTGTTTAAATTTTTTGTTGGTATGTAGGATGCCTATAGATTTGGGGAGTTCACGAGAAACCACGTCCCTTTCTTCTTCTGCTCTTCAAGACGAGGTAGGCAATTAAGCAGAGCTTAATATTGGTTATGATTCATGAACACTCTGTGACTGGCATGGTTTTCTGGCTATACTACTTTTTGACTTACGTTTTTCCATTAGCCTAACAATTTGGATGTTTTGAACGTAGTCCTTGAGAGATTTCTTTCTTATGTTTTTCCCGTCTTTCATGCAGCTTGATATGCTACAGGAAGAAAATGAAACTATACTTGAGAAGGTGTGATCAGAATTTATCTAATATTATGTGTTTAAATTCTCATGTTTTAAATTTTAATTTGGTCAGTACTATGATTGTTCAGATTCAGATCACTTACGTGGTATTGTCTCTCTGTTCAACCTTTATGCCTACACACGGTTGACAGTGTTACTGTACAACCTGACGCCAGAAACTGTCGAACCACAGTTGAGGCACAATTACAGGGAGCTTATTGTAAATCATATTCTTATTTATACTACTTCGTAATGTTATGTGCTATCCCAGCTTAGACTCGCTGAGGAGAGGTTTGAGGAAGCAGATGCCAGAGCTAAGCAACTGGAAAAACAGGTTTTATTTATTATCTTACGTAACTGATGTTACATATCCGTACAGATATTCCGTCTATATAACTTCACCTAAAAAATGTATCAAGTTGCTAAACTATATCGAGCGTAATTGACATTTTATTTATGTTCTCGACCAAAACGATATTAATAAGAAAATCAAAATAAAGAAGACAAGTAAATTGCATTGAGTATCTAATTCTTAGTTTACTTCGTTAGGAAGTATGAACTATGAACCAGCTCCTGGTAGAAGATGCAAGTATTAGTGTTTTATTTTACTAACTGTTCATTCGACTATAAACCCACTCACGCAAAGCAGGTCTAAAAAACCTACTTAGGGCCGGGTATTATATGGTTACTAACTGAAAAGGAAATAATTATGAATTCAAAAGAATTATGCTGAGTTGGAGCAATGTCATTGAGAGACATCAATAGAAGTATCCAAATGCTTTCGACATCTGAAGCCTTTGTAGCATTAAGCGATCTTTTTCCCCCTGAGAACAGCACTAATTACCTTCATCTAAGTAATTTGAGTAAACTTCCTTAAATCCGTTGAAAATCGATTCTTACGAGGACCATAACATCAATCTATTTTCTACTTGTTTCTTTTGTTGCATTGTTTTTCCGGCAACTTAGTTGAGTCTCATCTAAAATCTAATAAATGTTTCCAAATTGGAGAGTGGTATTATATTTGAACATCTATGGCCCTGCTCCAACATATTTTCTTATTTCTAGGTTGCTACTCTTGGAGAAGGTGTGTCGCTTGAAGCCCGCCTTTTAAGCAGGCAAGCTTCAGAATTCTTACAGCCGTTCTATCTTCAAAACTACAAAAACATTATTCTTATTGTTTCTCTTACTATTATTTCAGGAAGGAGGCAGCTCTGCAGCAGAGAGAGGTAGGTACAATAACCAGTATATTTATCCACGTCACTGCCTTGCGACATGCTACTTTCAATGTTTATCCCATTGGCTAATACGTCCTACAAACTAACATTTAGCATGAATGGACGTGATTAAGCATGTTTATGTATGTATTTATGTGTGCTGTTTTACTTGTGTCTAATGCACGGATTGATTTTCTTTTTGAAGAAGGGATCTTTTTTTTCTTCTGAAAAATAAAAAAGAATGAGTTTGAAGGAAAGATATTTAATAAAAAAAATTGAGATATTTAAGTAACATATGCTGGACTTCTTGCTTCCAACATTCAATTCATAAACAGGCTGCTTTAAAAGCTGCTGAAGCACAAACTCATGGCGTCAGAAGTGAAGAAATTTCATCCCTTCGAGTGGAAACAGAGGTATTGATGATTTCTACTTTGAAGTTTGAACTGAAATTTGTTGCTACACTGAATCCCTGACAACTTTGACGTTTCCTCCTTGAATCAGACAGCAGTGGAGCAACTCCATGAAGCTGAAAGTGAAATTAAATCACTGAGAACAATGACACGGCGAATGATATTAACCACGGAAGAAATGGTTTGTTTGTTCCCATAATTGCCTATAATTTACGTTTGATCCCCATTCGCATTATGTTATACTCTAGTGGTTGGTTGTCCATAATTTTCTCAGGAAGAGGTTGTTCTTAAGAGGTGCTGGCTAGCTCGATATTGGAATTTATGTGTTCAACATGGTAATTTATTTAAGTACACTGTTACTTTAAAGAAATTCATGTCTTTCATGTGTTGTACTACCTTCAATATGTTATATATTTTGCATTCAACGCATCATTTGTTAAGTTGGATTATTCATCAAGCCATCCTTGGTACAATAGGTTCTCCAAGTTAAACTGAAAACGAACATATGGTTTGGAACTACGGTCAGCAGACTACCATGGGTACAGCCAAATCGACACACTCAGAATCATACTGAGAGTAGTATCCATATTTTAAATCAAACAGATATTGGTTAAGATATGCTTATAATGTTGGAAGATAGATTATGTTGTAAGGTTCATGTTGAATTCATCAGATAAAACTAAACTAGTCCTATCGATTAAAACAAAAAAAGGGAGAAAACTCTGCTCTTGGGTCTTATCTTTCTTTCATCTGCATTTTTTCTGCAAAAATGTAGAAAAGCCGCAACCTGCATGCTTGAAGGCAATAAAGCAGCGGGAAGCCGACGATGCCCAGCCATGATGTGTAGAAATAGAAGATATTGTGATGAAATGAACACCTGAAGTTAAAAATTATGTAAATCAATTTTTCCAGTGTCATACTCCAACTTTGATCCATGAAGAATAAGACAATCCTGATTGATGAATATCTCAGGCCTTTCTTCGTGGGCTTTTCTTTTTTGCTCTTCACGTGAGCTAGGAATTAGCTCATTGAGCACTCCAAAATAAATTCCCAGGATCTGCCTGGATTATCATCAACTGTTGTCACGTGTTTCCCATATTGATGGGTAAATGTATTTAAATAGTGTACAGGATCACCTGCCTTTGTGAACTCACCGATATTCCTGTAGGTATTCATGCTGAGATAGCTGAACAAAAACATGAGTACTGGTCATCCTTTGCCCCTCTTCCTCTTGAGGTTGTGTTGTCTGCTGGACAGAAAGCTAAAGAAGAAATAAACAAAGGTTAGGCCCTTTACTTCAAGAGGGAACTATTTCTTAGACCTATTCTTATTTTGAGATTTTTTTCTACATCTTATTAGAATGTCCGGTAGGACAAAGAAATGAAAATTTCAATATCTACTTCGACTTCCGACCAGGAAAGATCAATTTCCATTTAAAACGTTCATTCATTCCGCCTACATTTCAAGTTGTTTAATAGGTTCGAAATGCATTGGCTGGCTCAGAACTTGTGGGAAAAAAATGAAAGGTGGATTAATATGGAATATTGGTAGACCAACTGAACTATGATAGTTCTAATTGGACAGTCATTTTCTCTTTCTGAACCTGCCTCGTCCTTATAGTATTACTTGATTTCTAGAACCACGATGTTTTTTTCTTGTATATGCCACGGCTTCTTTCTTGTAATCTATATTACGCTTTGCACTTTTTGGCAGAAAAAACTGACGTTGAGGAGAGGGAGAAATTCCCACTAGACATGAATGATCTTTCTGGAGAGGGAAGTATTGAGAGCATGCTTTTAGTTGAAAAAGGTCTTCGGGAACTAACTTCACTTAAGGTCACTTTTATATCTTTTGGTTGTCACTTCTTCTAGTGCTAATATATTTTGTTTTCCTTCTCACTGTGCTGTTACTTGTGAAAATCATGAGGACCCCTAGGTTCAAACTCAGAGGAAGACTTGGTTTTAAATATAGGTGAAGATAGCTTTCTGATCCATTCCAGTAAGACAAATAGGCTGGATATAACACATGAAACTCTTAGATTTTCAAAATAGAACAGATTCAGATATAGAGGAGAAAACAAGTATACCCTAGGATATGTAATTTTAGGCGCTAGGCCATGCGAGATGATGAGCCTTTCGCCTAGGCGAGTGCTTCATATCGTGGATCAGTCGCCTTCATGCCTTATCCCCCTCTGACCCCTTCATGTATTTTCACTATTGTAGACAAAAACTTCATAATTCAACATAAATTTAAGGATTCGTTGAAAAAAGAAAAGAGAATGTGCGTGTTGCTTTGGTTCGCCTGAATCGAATGCGGCAGTTTCTTACCTGTTGTCTGGGGTGCCTCAACACGCCCGGATGATGCCTTTGACAAGATAGGTATGAAGGCGAGCAGGTACTTATGCCCTACCGGAGTAACGTCGAGTTATAAACCCATTGTGTAACTTTTTGTTCTGTTTTAGACATGCTTATAGATTTAAAACAATGTAATCTGGTTAATGTTAGACCATCGTGTCAGAAATATAGTTTATAGATGTATGAACTTCGTCAAAAGCAGACATGTTTTACTAGGCTTTCTTACCCTTTCTAATGAAAGATCACTTCCTAGTATTATTTGAATTTTCATTATTTAGCAAATATGAGGCGAAAAATGAAACTCAATCCAGTTACTGACTTGACTTAAATGAATCTTTTCAAATTGGATTTCTCTTATATTCGACTTGGCTTTCTTTTCCATAATATATTTCCCGAACATGAGCGCAAAGTTCTAGTTCTGAGATTGAGAAATCGTTTTTCTCTTTAATAGAATAAACCAAATGTTTGAACTCTCTGTAGAGAAGGTCCAATTAGGAACTTTAACTATAAAATAACCCAACAAAGGTCACAACTATTAATTTCATTCTGCATGATTATCGCTTGTTTTGAGTCAGCATTTTGTCATACTTTACTTTTTTGAAGGTAGAGGATGCAGTAAAGCTTGCAATGGCTCAACACCGAAAGCCGAATTTGCTTAAGTATGGTCAGAATGTCCCAGGTATGTAAATAAATCTGTTAATCGTTTTTCTCCCTATGTTGGGACGGGTCATGTGGTTTATGTTCTCTGTTGTATCTCATGTTAAACCCAGTCGTTAACTCAAACAGTATGCCTGCTCCCCCTGGCGAGGCAGGTTCCTAGTCTTCTGTGTTAAGATTTAGTGACCTTTCGTAAAACCTCTCTCGCTATTCCCCCAAACAATCTATTTTAAATTTACTGATTGTGTCATTTTGATTGGATGATTACATTCTGACCTTGGTTGAGTCTTTAGATCGATACTTCTACAGTTAACTTGGTTTAATTTGTAATCTTGTACTTTTAACAATTTCTTTTATAACTAATGCAGATGACCAAAAAGTACCAGTTGAGAGTCAGACTATATTAGAAGCTTTCGGTAAGTTGATCTTCTTCTTTTCAATTGCATTACTTTTAGTCTTTTAGGAATCTAGTATCGTTCAAATACCTAAAGCGAATCCGTTTCAATAGTTACTTAAACTGATGTTGGTTTTCTATATTTTCAATTACTCCCAGAGCTGAGTCAGGAGGAGTCCGAAGATGTGCTATTCAAGCAGGTATGTCTTCACTTCCACTTCTTTTGAGTGAGATGGTATTCTTCATTTAGTGCCTAAACTGATCTTTTACGAGTTACCATTTCTATTAATATATGAGTCTATGACCATGTTGTATGCGGCGATAGGCGGTGAACCTAGCCGATTGTCTGGGCACCATGTAAGTGTTTAGTTTCTTCTAAGGTAGATAGATGAATAGAAAATATAGAAATAAGTAATAACTACAACACCGAATTCAAAACAGAAAAAATAAAAGAAACCTCAAAGCCGAGTCAAGCGACACACGAATGTTTAGAATGTGGCAATCAAACCCTCGAGTTGTTATAATTCTCTTCTCGTAGTACTGTTTATTTGTCTGGGTATATGAGAGAGGTTTAATTGTTGGCAAATCTAAGGTTCCAATTGGGGCACTGGGTGAATCGTGTTTTCACTTTTCATCAGATAAGTAGCTTCCGTGGGAATTTTGCTTCTAATAAAATTTTATATTTCTCCTAAACAACTTAGCCTCCAAAATTGTTACTCCTATTATTGTTTTTGTCTGATTTCTTCGTTCTTCCAAAACTAAAACGTAGGAGTTCTCGGTCATTTCTCTTACATTACTTTCTTATTTATCCAATTTGCTCACTGTTTTACTGTTATGAACTTGCAGGCTTGGCTTGCATATTTTTGGAGAAGGGCGAAAAATCATGGATTGGAAATGGACATTGTAGAGGAACGTCTGCAATCTTGGATCAGTCAAAGCACTCGGACACCCACTTCACATGACGCTGTTGATGGTATACTCAACTACCATATCCGTTCATCTATCTTTTGTTTAACCAAAGTATATGTTTGGCATCTAGTGATCAGAATTCCCAATGACCCGATATGACGATATACATAGTCTTGAGCACATCTACGAAATAGCCTATTCTGCTAAAATTTACGTTGTTTAACTTGATAATGGTTTATATGACAATTTTCCATGCATACTAAGAGCTGTTATTTAAATTTTCTTCCTCCCACCAATATGAACCGAGGGATCGACAAAGTCTACCCTTTCTCACCTTCGGTTAACGATCTCACGGCTTGTATTAGATGTGGATATAAGTGAATATGCGTACACAAACACATGATTTCAGTATCTCAGCCAGCTTTTAATGACAATCTCAACTTTTTATTTGTGTTGTAGAATATGATTTCTTAAATAAACCATATTGATCTAATATATTATGATAGGAATTGGAAAATATAATGTGTATACTAGAGTCACCCATTAACTAATTTTCTAATACACTTGTTCACGCTTCGTGTTCCGTGTCACAGTTGAGAGAGGACTGATGGAGCTGAGGAAGCTAGGAATCGAAAACAAATTATGGGAAGCATCTCGAAGACTCATCGACCCAGACTCCATTTATAGCAAAATTACAGAATCCGAATTTTAATGCTCTCATTCTTCCTTCCCTTTTCTCGTTTGATCTTAGTCATATCAACTTAAAATCCTTTCATAAATATATAAACGAAAAGAAGACAATCGTATGCTTGCATTGATCGGTGAGTATATATCAAATTGAAAATCGTCGGGATATCTCCATAGTTAATGCATTAGAAGAAATAAAGCCCTCGTTTATGCAAGTTTTCGGTCTAGATGCTAAAAAGAAAAATATGTAGAAACTGTTAGAGTTATAATAGTTAAGATAGTTTAGTCATTTGTTCCGCAGAGCTTTTTAGTCTTTTGCTTTTTACTATATAGATATGTCTATTTTGCCATCTTGTAAACCTAAATTCTAAAGGCACTTCCATTTTTAGAGTAGATGATGACCGAAATTCTAAAGGCACTTCTAATGAATCCCTAAATTTATGAAACTCACTCTTAAAATCATAATTCTAAAGACACTCCCCTGGTTTTCCCACACTCCTATCAAACATCAAAAAATTCAATTCACGTGTGAAAGCAAATGACTTTCTTATTCATTATTTCGTACTCATCATTTCTCACGTATCAAACGCACCCTAAAGGAACACTAGTCTACAAAAATTGTGTCTAAATCAAATATTAGCTGGCATATCTGATAACCCAAAGGGCTGAGGTGGGACATAGCTCATGCCGTCTTGGAGATTAGACATGAAGAATGATGTGAGTAGTAAGACATGTTTGGGGGTGAAGGTGTTTGCATGTATGACATTTGTGCTATAAAATAGGATGTTTACAAGTGGAAGGTTAGGAGGTAATGAGAACCTCGTGATGAAACCCTAAATGGAGCCAAAAAAGAAGAAGATGCATTAGGAAG
>BEHA01050287.1:322610-341821 GCA_002897215.1 Eschscholzia californica subsp. californica | reverse complement strand
TAAGTATGTAAGAAGGTCTAATAGTGAGTCCTATATAATATGTTATATGTGTATATGTAAGTAAAACATGAATAAAGGAAGCGAAGAACAGAGTGAAACATTTAACTCTGAAACTATGTTTGTTGTCGGTATTATTATCAATATAAGTTGGGTTTATATATAACCTTGTGAGAATCTACTTTCTGTTAAGTTTGTAGTCAAGTTTGTAGTCGCCTAATTCAAAAAGCCAATCGGCGAGAGGACCTAGACATTATATTTTTGGTTGTTTGAGTGTCCATTTCCAATGTGTGACTATTCCCACACTTTCTACCCTTGGCCTGTGATTGATCTTGTGGGGGGTAAGGGTTGAGAATTTGAGAATGTTCCTTTTATCTTTTATTAAAATGGTAAACAGGAAAAATGTGATGAGCAAGTGATGATTAAAGAAAAGGAAACAGGGCTTTCTTTTTGTGAGTAATCATAAGTTCATAACTGAAACTTAATGGCTTTTCAGGCAGAATATAATCACATCTCGTGGTTAATGTGCCTCACTGCTCATCTCCCTTTCATGATGAGAAAAAAGTAGGGGTTTCGGAATGTGGCATGGCACGCCAATGGTCCAACGGCCCGGACGGGCGTGGCTCAGGCCAAACGGGTGCCATGGAGTCTGGCCACGACCTACCCCATGGCACAAACATGGCTCATGCTAAACAGGTGGAGTTTGGCCGCAGCCTGCCCCACTGCAATAGCATAGGCACAACTCATGCCAAACGGGCCATGCAGTTTACCCACGACCTGCCTCACTGCAGTGGCACAAACGGGGCTCATGGCAAACCGTCCAGGACCTTCGAGTCCGGCCACGACCTGCCTGCTGTAACGGCAGAGCCGTGGCAGGGAAGCCCCCTCCAAAATATAGGGGTTAGGGTATATGTTCGAAGATCTATTATGTATAAATCAATCCAGAACGACGCTGAGGAACAGAGCATTTCCCATATTCAGAACAAATACCATTTATTTCTCCTTCATATGTTCTTGCAAGAAATATGCAAGTTCATCATTTTCACCCCTCTTCCTTTCAAGAATTCATATAGCTATTTCTTCAGTTTGTCATCCAAAACCCTGTAAAAGATAAACTGATAAGTTGGGGAAGAAAACCATTTGAGAGAGATGATCTGTGTTCTGTCCTGTGTACCTGGTTCGGATATGGTGGTTCAAAGTGTCCGCAAGGTGTAAAATGAAGGAAAATAGAACTGAAACATACTCAGACAAGTGGGATTTTAGATGGGAGTTTTCTTGAACCGTCCGATCAATCCGTTGATGTATCTCAGACAAGATTTGAAGAAATTTTATACAGTAAAATTTCGTGACATGCTTTGCCGATCAAATTTAATAATCAATATAAACAAGATGAAAGCACAAGCTCCTTCGATCAAAGATCAAAAGCTAGAATATCTCTAGTTAATTAAATGTATATCATATGATCATATACCCTAAACCTTTGTTAAGAAACAAAAAACAAAACATTGTCTTCTCAAAAGTTAACCTAGGCATCAATAATGACCAAAAAAGAGAAAAGTTGAATCCCTAATTCTTAAATGAAGTCAGAGTTCAGTCTCTTCAAAGAGACCAGCTTTGACCAGGAGGAAGCTGAACAAATCTTGGTTCAATCCAAACTCCCTTCTTCTGCCTGAGCTCCTTCTTTTCTTCGGCGTGAAAAATCTCATTATAAATGCAAGTAAGACGCCCATTATTCATCATCATTGTTCCACAAGTCGATAAACCGCTGTTCTTCAACCTCAGTTTTCTATCGCAAGATGTCGTCATTATCGACGAAAATGGTAGACTCTGACGACTACTTGCAGATGAATCACGAACCCTAGATATTATCTCATACTTAAACTGAGTAAACTTCTCGTTTTCGAGAGAAAAAAATAGTGCCATACTTTCAGAATCCAAGAAGTAAATAATCTCATTGCATAAAGCAGCACAAGTAATATCTCTTCTCATTTTACCTTCATGATGATATTCATATTTAGCCCACTCTTTAGCTCCTCGCCGAATAACATATAACACAAAATGGGTATCGGTTTTGGTTCCAACACACACGATGCAGTCTTGAGAAGTAGGACTCGACGAAAATGTTGCTATATGATTAACTAACTCATAAGGAAACTTCGGAAGGTCTATCTTTGCTCGGGAAAATGGGCATAAGAAAAATAACGATTCCTTTCGGTATACTAGAAGCCACCCACCACTCGATGCAATACAAGTAGCACGGGCTAATTCCGGGACAGAGATAGTGAACTCTTTGTTCAATTCAAAGTCATGCAGAGACAAGTTTCGAGCATTACCGTAGAGTAGTAACCAAGGATATCTCGGAGATGTAGATGAATCATATCCACCAGAAGCTGTCGAAGAAGCTAATCGCCAGTCTTTACATACACCACGGAAACTAAGAAGCTCAAGCAAAGATAAATTTTCGGCAATTCTCTCTAGAAGTTCGCTAGGAAGATCCGACCATCCTAATTCGTCATTGATATTAGTAGACGACTTCCCTTCGTTTTCCATTATCCCCTTTTTCTTACGCAATCTCTCACTGCCACAAGAATATACATAAAAAAATGATGAAATATTAAAGCATATCAAATTCTCAACTAAATCTCCGAAACATTGTCTCAACAAAATAATACAAAAATTAACAAAAACCTAAGTAACATTACAATAATTCAAGCAAAACCTCTATGAATTGTTAAATCTAACAAGTCCATAGAGAATGTGGTTAATTTTCGATAACAACACACAAGTATAAGTGACAACCCATCAAGCAAAACTCATTGAGTTATGAGTATTTGTTACTCTGTTTTAAAGATCAAATTTTAGGTTATGATAATCAAAAATCAGATATGTACAACCACAACTAATAATCAAAACCCTGATTTGAATTGTTCAATAACCCAAATTAAAAGTTATACAAGAAACATTCAATGATGAATTTGTCAAAATCATGAATCTTATTTGATCCCATTAGATTAAAAGATAAATCTTGATTAACTAAATTCAAATACTATATAGATAAAGATCAAGACAAACAGTGAGAAAGAATTGAAAAAGGGCAAAAAATAAGATCAAACAGAATCAAAATAAATAATGAAACTATTGAATCAAATAGATCAAAAGAAGACATGGGTATTGATTGAAATTGAAAGATGAAAAAAGGGTTTTTTTCTCTCATGGAGATTTGGTTTATACCTGCGACGAAGTTGTTGAGAGAATTCCATTGATTGATGAATTCGAAGAGATTTTTTATCTTTTTTTTTTGGGGTGTTTTATTTGGAGTATAAAGGGAGAGACCGAGAGATTTTAGGGTGGGGGGTGGTGGTGACGTGTGTATCTAGTCTTCTAGTTTTAGATGTTGCCCACGGTTTACAAAATAATTGGGGAAATTCAAATTGAAAACAAAGCAATCTCACGTGGGAGGTAGATGACCAAGTGTGGTACCACTTCAAAAAAAAAAAAAAAAAAAAAAAGGTTTAAGCATCATTTTTAGTGGAATAATTTGAATACAAGAGCCCCTCAAACCTCAAGCCGAACAAGATTACTAGTACATTTGAAGACTGGTTTACACAATCTTATAGTAACATGTTATTATCACAGTAATTTTTGTTACGTTCGTAATATTAAGTAAGGGTGTTATAAAGTTATTTCGCATTGCAGGAGCCAGAGTATGGTGTTCCCTTATAAGCAAGGGTTTTTTGGGCTTACCTCCTCGTCACTAATTGGTAATTGAGTTTACGCCCCTCAATAACGGGTAATTGAGCTTACCCCCTTGAATTTACTATTAGTGACAAAAATACAAAGGCTATGTTTGGCGTACTTGAAATAATTGCCACTGCCAAGAACAACTATTCTTCAATATGATTCATAGTAGGGATTCTAGCTCATTTTATTGTTTGATTTGGTCAGGAATATAATTAGTATATATTATTTACTTTCTGATGTAATTATCACATACCAAACATATCCTTAATAGTTTTGAAAAAAAATCTAAATTCAAAGGGGTAAGCTCAATTACCAATTACTGAAGGGGGTAAACTCAATTACCAATTAATTGTGAGGGGGTTAGCTAAAAAACCCTATAAGCAATTGAGCAACTTTTTATCGTGACATGTTTTAAAGTCATGAACTCCTCACGAAGATACGGTAACAACAAGGACGGATGTACAATCCTACATAAAAAAATAAAAAAAGGTTAGCCAATGTTTGAAATGTACTTTCTCCTCACACAAATCACATTTAGTACAACTATGCTTGTGTTTTGATTACGATATCGAAAGATTTGGCAAAATTTGACGTATGCGACTTAGATATGTGACAACCAGTTATTCTGAGGCGCATAATAGTCATTTTACTTGCTTTTAGTCCTAGAATAGACAGAGTGATTCTTAGCCCATACCTTATAAAGAATTATTCGACTAGACTTCTTATAAATGAGATAAAATATGTCGGTCAACACATGTGTCTCTATTTTTTTTCTTTTTTTTTTGTTGAAAGAACACATGTGTATCAACAATAAGGGGAACAAAATTCTACTCTTACTACTTTGTAGTTAATGGTTTTGGTGATGTAAACACACACATAAGGGCATTTGGTCTAGTGGTATGATTCTCGCTTTGGGTGCGAGAGGTCCCGAGTTCGATTCTCGGAATGCCCCTTTCTTTTCTTTTCCTATACGAAATTATTTTCCAACATATTTTCCCCACGCACGTGGCGCGGGAAAAAAGCAACCAAATTTCCCTCGTCATTATTTTTCCCTCCAAAAATTTCCCCAAATGCGCTGGAACCCAATAACACCTTCTTTCAAACCCTAACCCCACTCTCTCCTCGCTCTCGTTAACTTTTCTCAAAAATCCCCCTTTTTTTTCGTTTTTGAATCCAAATCGATATCCAGATTTTCTCTACTTCATGCTATCTCACTCAAAGATCAAACCTTTTTTGGCTCAAGAACCCTAAAAATGAGTTCTGATGAAGATAACGATTCACATTCATCAAACCCTAAGGATTCAAACAAAAGAAATGATTTTTATAACGAGATTTATACCCAGGAGTTCGATGATTCTCAATCTACTTTTGATGATCTTGGAGATCTGAATGATCTTGATTACCCATTGACGGTTCCGTTTGACGATACAGTTCCAGTGGAAAATGAAACTCAACAAGTTGAAGATTTGGGTTGTGATGAGAATTTAATGACACAGTTATTGATTGATGATACAGAAGTACAAGTTTTTACTGAAGAGGAAGATGAAGAAGATGGAGAAGGATCGGATAGAACTGAAGCATTGACTGATATTGATGGGGTTTCAGATGATGAAGGTGATACAAACGTTAGGGTTGATTCTGATCCGTCACTCCGAGAACGCCGAGGTTCAGGTAAAACAATTTAACCCCTTTTCATTCTTGATTACTACAACTGCTTTAAGCCCCATTTTTTGCCCTAATTCAGAGGTTGGATTTCTTGTCTTTGGTATTATTGGATTTATGATTGTCATTGTTCTTTTTAAATTAAAATCCAATCAATTATGCCCTAAAATTTTCTTGTTTTCTATAATATTGGTGATATATACAGTATCTTACTTTAATTTTAGGGCAAAAGGCTTCGACTATTCCATCGGTGGATAAAAATATCGAAGAGCCAAATTCGGGTAAGAGCACTTTTATTTCCCCAATTTTGCAGATTGGCATGGTTTTCGAAGAAATGGTTTATTTATGTCAAGATGGTGCTAGTGGACCTTAAATGTTGTTATGTTGACTCAGGATCTGCTCCTAGGAGCTTTATGTCGATTCGTGCAGCATCGCTTCGAGCTGCTGGTCTTGCCGCTGCTCGCAGAAAGAGTACCGAGGGAACTGAGACTGAACCAGGTTCTAACCCGAGCAACAATCTGCCCATCAAAGATCAAATCAGTATTGTTGATGCAAACACTGATTTAGGTCATCAAGATTTGATTGACAAGAAAGAAATGGATAGTGATAGTGATAGGGATTGCGAAGTTGAGAACGTTAATGAGAATATAAATGGACTTAAGGACGAGATTAAAAACAAAAGTGCAGTTAGAAGGCTCTTTACAATTGATGAACCTAGTGAAACTAATCCAGCTATAAACGACAATGATAGTATTACTGAAGGAATCGATTTGCCTGAGTTGGATAATGGTAATGAGTTTGCTGGGTTAAGCTATGTGAACTCCCAAGAACCTGGGGAGCTTTCACAAGCCAATGCTTTAGATGCGATAGATAAATTTCTTTCAGTTAATAACGTTGAATGTTCTCCAGTAGATGAAGTTTACACTATAAAAACCACAAAAAACCGTTCTCCTGCTGTCCCTAGTGCAAAGGGTCCTCGAGCTTTGGCTTGTAAAACGAATACTGGAAGCCCAGTTGGGAAGTTGGGGCCATTTGACTGGGATGACAATCGTGAGGATGAAGGTGGGGGTGAGTTCTTCAGCAGGAAGAAGGATGTGTTGTTTAAAAGCGATACCCGTCGACGGAGATCCTTTACCCAACCCAAAAAACCAAGGCATCTTAGCTCTGGAAAGGGCAAGAGTGTGAACACAGAACCACTGGGCTTCTGTCAGAAAATAACTCGTTCAATTCATTCAGATTCAAGGTTGTTTGTACCAAAATCTAAAGTGGGTGAAGAAACTGTACGAGTGTCAGAAAATAAAACTAAAAAGAATCTCTTCGAGGAGATGGATGAACAGCTAAACCCAGAGGCTTCAGGGCAGCAATCAGAAGGGCTCGATATTGGCAATAATCCTCGAGAGATGTATGACATTGGTATTGATACTCAAATGGCTGCAGAAGCGATGGAAGCCTTAGGTGCTGGGGTCGAAGCCCACATTGATACTGTTGATGCTTCAGAATTGGAACCAAATATGGGAGGGGTAAGAAAGAAGAAATCTCAACTAAAACAAGCTTCTGGGTGGAAGAGGACGTGCCGATCTGACGAAGGAGGCATTTCCAGACAATCCAAGAGAAAGAAGACACTTGATACCAGATTAAGTAGTGAAGTTCCCATTTCATCTCGAACACGTTCTAATAGATCAAAGGTGGTGGAGGAATTAGAAGTAAAGACAAAGCAAAAGAAGGCTAGGCCAGAGGCTGAAGAACAAGCAGGGTCCAAGAATCATGTCGGTGGATATGAAAAATCAGGCAGAAGATCATCGAAATCTGTTGGCCGGGGAAAACAAGTGAAAGCAGTTGAAAAGTCCCATGCCCAAGAGGTTGATAAATGTCATGATTCATCTGCATCAGAAGGAAATCATTTATCCAGTAAGGTGCCGTTAGCTGAGGATTCTAGGGTGCCCACTCCTGTAGCTCGCCGGACAAGGCGATCTCAAGCTGTAAATACATCCAAGAAGACAGAGAACTTCAATGAATCTCGAGAAGGGAAAAATGAACAAACGGAGGCCAATGATCTTGGGGGTAAGAGATTACGCGGAAAGATGGGCATTAATGATGGTAAAAAGACTGAGCAGATACAGCATGAGCATATGGATCTCGATGAACTTACTACGAAGAAACCCAGAGGAAAAAGATCATGTCAGAGAGTGTCAGTTCACTTAAAGGAACCCGATGACTTAGATGGTTCATCGACAGTGGTTGAGGTCGTAGTAGAAGCTAATGGTCAATCCATCAGCAAACCAAATAGGGTCAAAGTTGATGTTAGAAGTACTCCTGTTAACTACGATTTGAAGAGGAAAACACGATCAGCTACGTCACGGAAACCCACACCTTCACCTGGAACGAATTCTGAAGGAAACTTATTAAAGCAACAGGTGCCTGAAAAAATAATCCCGACAGACCCAGTTGAAGGGAAAACTTTGAAGCATACAGGAACAAAGACGAATGCAGATTGTATGTCAACCCATGAAGGTGTTACTGGACGAGACAACAGGTTAGAAGGTTCACCAGGAGAAAAGGTTAAACCATCTGATTCGCTCTGTGTTACACCTGTTAATTGTACTAAGGCTATAAATGCATCCACACCGCTAAATGAAGCATCGCCAATTTGTATTGGTAATAACTATCTGAAACTATCTAACAAGAGAAGTTTTTCCAAACCATCCCTCATAAGAGAGCTCAATACTTTATATAAAGATGGTGTAAGTACTCCGGAATTTAAAGATTCGAGAAAAAGGAGAGATATTGGTAGTGTTTGTGTCTTGTTCAGTCGCCATTTGGACCAGGACACTCTTAAACATCAGAAAAAGGTACTGTTTTTTAAAACTTCTGTTCTTTTAGGATGTGTTGTAGTCATGCACTTCTAATTTCTACTTTGCAGATTTTGGCACGACTTGGAGTTTCTATCACATCCTCTTCCTCAGAGGCCACACACTTCGTTACGGATAAGTTTGTCCGAACGAAAAATATGTTGGAAGCTATTGCTCTTGGTAAGCCAGTGGTTACAAACTTATGGGTCGAAAGCTGTGGGCAAGCTAACTGTTTTATAGATGAAAAAAATTACATACTGAGGGATGCCAAGAAGGAGAAAGAGATTGGCTTCAGCATGCCCGTTTCATTGGCACGTGCGTGTCAAAGTCCACTCTTGGAGGTACCCATGGAACTCTCCATCTATACCCATTACCCACATTTGTTTATCGGTTATTTCTTAGTCGACATGAACCTGTTCCACGTGATAGTGACGTCTTCTCTAAAAATGATGATTTAATGACTTTGCAGGGTAGAAAAGTTTTCCTCACTCCAAATATAAAACCCGATAGAGAACTTGTTGCAGGCTTGGTTAAAGCAGTTCATGGCCAAGTACGCTTTTCCAAATGTTCGATTTATTATTGTTTTTCTTCGATCATATGTTTTCGTTTTTATACTTATTTCGTGTTGCTTTTGCTGATTGATGTTCTCAGGCAGTGGAGAGGATAGGGAGATTTGTAATGAAGGATGATAAAGTTCTTGAGGATCTACTGGTTCTTTCATGTGAAGAAGACTATGAAATTTGTATACCTCTTCTTGAGAAAGGTAATGGTGTTTTTTTCCTTATTGTCTGAATCTGACTATTCTGAAACTTTTTTTCCTTATTGTCTGAATCTGACTATTCTGAAACTGAGTGTCTGACACAAACGGACCCCAAAATCAACCGGAATCAGGTACTTAGATGAGTCAGACAAAAATAAAGAGTCTGAAATCTGACTTGAGGCGATTCAGAACTTGAGTCAGATTACGGATTTGACTTAGAGAAAAAAACCTCGACCCTAGTTTTTACTCTGATTTCCGACCATTCTTCCTTTGTTAAACAAACTCGAAAAGGATTACAAGTTTGTGACATAAATTCAATTTGCAGGAGTAGCAATTTATAGTTCAGAGCTTCTGCTCAATGGGATAGTAATCCAGAAGCTTGAGTACGAGAGGTCAGTTTTAGTAAACCCCGAAGATAATTTTCTTCTCATTCACCAATCTGAGCTGTTTTATTTTCCATTTACCTCTATTACTTCTCAAATTTGGATTTTGGACTCATTGACAATGTTCTATTCTTTTTCCCGTTATCTGTTTAGGCATCGGCTTTTCAACGATAATGTGAAGAGAACTCGCTCAACTATATGGATAAAAAAAGATGGAGATCAGTTTCGTCCTGTAAACAAGCGTAAATGATCGTGATCTGTTTCTTTTTGTTTTGAAATTGTTTCTTCCTTAAATCTTTATTCATTTTCTTCGGGTCTTATTGTTATTTAGCTTAAGTCAGTGGAAGTTATGTATAGATGTAATTATAAATTATATGTATGAGCTAAACTTTTGAGTTTGTTTGGGAAAGTATATTGGTGTTTATATCTTACAGAGAAAGTGGAATCTGGCAATTAGAGGGTTTATGGTTCAGGGTTTAGGGTTTGATCAGAAGACAAAGACCAATGCATCGTCTAAACTTCAACCATTAGCAGGTCAACTGATTGTACTAATCTCAATAATTTAGCTTTATATATTCGATACATTTTATTTGGAACTGTTAGTTGAAATTTAGTATTATTTTTGAATTTTTTGTCGGTTAGAGGTGAAGTTATGCTCAAACGAGTAAAATTCAGAGTCAAACAATATTAAAAAAAACAGATATGCTCTTCAAGTGGTGTTTGTTTTTCCCTTCAAATTTTGGCCTAATTCGTTTGAATGGTTGACTAAGGTTGATTTTAGAAAGTTTGATTGTTTCGAGTCGCGAAGTTTCATTTATTTGAATGACGAGTCAGTTTGAATTTTGATTCATCTGATAAGCCATTAAACTAATCTTGAGTTAAAAGCCTATTATCTGAAATCTATATAATAAAATAAGTGGATGGGTGCTGACCGGGACAACCCTTTGGATAAATCCAGCCGTCCCATCCACATCACCAACAATCCCGACCATTGGATTCAGCCACAAATTCACTCGGGTGCCTATAGCCTCACGTTTTTAGTTTCTCAAGAGACGCATTTTTTTTTGTTGAAGAGAATAACAGACACATCTTAAGACTTGAGCGGATACATCTCTCTCACTTCCCTCAATTAAAACCATGGCTTGAGATTCAGAAATATTTTGCTTCGTTTGGCTTCTGAGGTTTAGAAAAATTTTGCTTCTTTTCATTAAGAATTCAATTCACCTGGGCAAGGCAACTATTTTATTCCTCTCAATCGAAATCTGTATACTTTCTGTATGTATTTTGTTTGGTTTGTTTTGTAGAGTTTCAAAATTCGATTTGAGTTTTGTTGATTTTATTGTTCTTGGTCGAATTAGAGTTTTCTGAATTTTGATTTGTGTTTCTTTCATCTTTTTCAATTTGAGTTTTGTGGAGTTCCAAAAACTAATTTGAGTTTGGGTTGATTTTGATGTTTTGGGTCAAAGTCGAGTTTTGCTGATGAAGTGCTCGATGAAATGTCTCATAGACGAATTATTGTATCTTTTATCCATTTTGAAGTGTTCTCAAATCCACTTTTGGTATCATGTTTCAAAAAAGAAGAGTGAATAAGAAACCATAAAGTAGTACTGTAGTAGCTTGTCATTTGAACTTTTGATTGAAAACCATAATGGAGTAACATGTTTTGATTGAAATCTATACTTCACATACTTCTGAAGATTCCAAAAATCCATAATTTTGAAATCATGTCATATAAATTTTTGATATTGTGTTACTACAGTATGTGAATAAGAAAATATAATGTAGTACCATGTCACATAGACGAATTAAATTTGTGCAAGCTAATTTGAATTAGAAAAATCTCCAATTCACTATCTCTTTGAAATAATTTTACAGTAACCATGAAAGGTAGAGAAGATTGGATTGTATATTCTATTACAACAACCATATTGAATTGGTATTTTTTCGCATTTGGTGGTTTTTGGAAGTTTTTTAGGAACACGTTTCTTAAAATGGAAGAAGAAATTATCGAACAGTCAAGTCGCCCTTTTTGTGAAATGGCGTTGTTAAGTACGTAAAGGTATGTTTCATCTTACTTTCTTGAGTGTTGTGTTTCTGACGGCTTGCCAAAACTTGTTTGAGCCGGGGAGCTTATGAACATATGACAACACGTAATTAGGTGAAAGAGTAGGAGTAAGTTTCACGTTGCCAGAACTTATTTGTAATATTTTTCATCTGCAGCATCACTATTGATTGGATTGAGTCCCTGTGTTTTAGTTTTTCCACATTGTTGTGTATTGCATTTTAATCTTCATCTTTCATCAATTTAGAGTTCCTTAAACTATCTCAACCAGGGAAATCCATCAGTCATTGTTTTGAGAAGGTAAAATGACATTTTTCGTCTGCATCATTAGTGTTGGTTGGATTGAGTCCTTATGTATTAGTTTTTCAACGTTGTTGTGTACTGCATTTTAGTCTCCATGCATTGAATTTGATAAAGATGTGTTTACTTCTCAGGAATCAAACAAGAATAAGGTCTACAGTCTACCAAATTGCAATTTAGGGAAATTTCCACATTATTCCTCATCATAAACTAGAACAATGTCTATTTCCTGAAATTGAGGCATACTTTTTTACAAATTTTACTATGGAACTTGCAAACAAGATGCTTTCTGTTGCTAACTAGAAGTTTGAACAGGTTTCGGAGGATGATCTTAAACTCTATTTCTTCTAGCTAAAGATTCTTCAATTGTTTCTGAGCATATTTGAACAAGACTTGAATCATCTGGAATTGTATTTTGCATTGTCAACAAAAGCTTTTTCTCTGTACGAAATAGAATATATGTAACTACTTCCACTACTTTCATCAAGTATAGATTGCTTAAGAATACTTATTATTTGTGGTCTTATTTTTGTTTTTGGTTTCTGATGGTTTCATGTTGGGAGATCACGAACAGACACTCTAAGTTTGTCCAAGTTTACCGAAGTTCAAGAAGAACGAGTTTGGGAAAGATAGAGGTTAGCTGAACCAATTTGAGAAGGAAGAAGTTAGTTTATTACAAAATCAGTTTTCTTGGAGTGTATGTTCACGGGAAACTACCTAGAAGGATTTCAAGTTCGTTTAATGTGATCTATTCATATGAGGTCAGCATAAATAAATATTCTTGCACAATCCTAATATTGATATCAGAAGTCGACTCATATTTATCAATTAGACTTTCAAAACTAAAATGGTTTATGCTTAAAGTAATTTGTCATCCGATTTTTCTTATCAAGGGAAGTTATTAACCTTTTTATAGTTATCAGAATGCAACTCTACATTTTTCTCTTTCCTATTATATACTTGGAAAAAACTATTTGAACAACTGGTCTGGCTGTAAAGGAGTTTGCGCAGAAATCAGAAACAGAGCACGGGATTCCTGGTTTATGCCCTTTGAGAAACAGACAACAATTGCTTGTGATAAGGTGAAGAAAATAAAAGAGCTAAGTGATGGATATAACATTGTTGGGCTATCACAGGGGAACTTGATAGCAGGAGCTGCTACTGAACTTTGTGATGGAGGAGTCCGGGTTAGAAACTTCATATCACTAGCAGGTCCTCGAGCTGGTACTGCTTCTGTGCCACTGTGTGGATCCGGAATCATGTGTATGATTGCAGACAACCTAATTAAGTTCGAGATTTACAACAACTACGTTCAGGCTAACTTGGCTCCCAATGGATATCTTAAAATTCCAACAGATATTCCTGCCTACTTGAAAGAATGTAAGTTCCAAAGTTCAACGAGATTTGTCGTGCTGAAGGCATAAGACTGGGTCACTTTTACTCTTCTTTTTTTGTTGAGTACGGGTCACTTTTACTTGAACGTGGAACAATTGCATTCTATGCGCAAGTTTATAACTACGATCCACCATTGGCTTTAAGCATCCATACCATATAAATGAGAATTTAGATTACTCAAGTTTCCATGTTTTAGCTCACTGTGATGAAAATACGAAAAATTGTGATGGCAATTTGGATTTTTAAGCGTCACTTTATTTAATGATTCAATTCTCCATGTTTCAGTCATATAAATGCGTTTCATTTGAAATTGTGATGAAAAGACAAAAATTTATATGGGAATTTGGATTTATAAGTGTCACTTTATTTAATGACGGTTTAATTGTAAATTACATTGGATCAAACTCCACACAAACATATATATTGGATTGAACAACAGGAAATTGATGGTATTGTATTTTCATCGAGCTCACCGAATGGTGTCGTGCCGGGAGTACGAGTTTTTTACTTATAAGTGATCCAAAAGATCCGTGCCGGAGGCACGGGCTATAACCTAGTTCTAACTTAAAATAAGGATGGATAGTCATGAGAAATCACAAACGCCACGACCTTCCAAAAATGATTAAGACGATAAACTCATGCACGTCAGAAAGCTTGTCAATTATTATTATTTTTTTTAATCCAAGTGAAATCTTGTCAATTGTCAAACAAGAAAGGGTTCATTAGCTTTTATCAAGTTGGGGTCATTGATTAATTATTTAATAGGGTTCTTTCTTTTTCGACTTTTAGCGTGTGACCAGCTTCTCTTTTAGTGTTTTAATTTTTATAAATTCAAAAATATACTTTGTTAAATCGTCAGTTAACTTTAGCAACTGATATTGTTTTGTTTTCCCAATCACATGTTCTCTAAAAATAATCTTCATACGTGCTTTCTCTAATCTAAGATGTCTGGAAAGTAGTCCTTGGTGACCGATGTATGTGGGGGCGTAAAAAATACGATCCTAAAAAAGTTTACGCAAAAAGAAATTTTGGGGATTTTTTAGTGAGGAAAAAACGGTTTCGGGAAAACAATTTTTGAAAAAAAAAATTTAATTGCAAAAAAAATTACGAAAAAAATGGAGAGTTCTCGAATGAAATGATATTTGGAAAACGAGTTTCGAAAACAAAATTTATTAAATATTTTTTCTAAAGAAGCATTTAAAAATACTCAAATAATAATAAATCATAGTATTCTTATTAGTTGCCAAACAAACCAAAAAATATTACTTGGATTCATGAATCCGTGGAATCAAGAGTTCCAAGGACTCATGATCCGCGTATTCATGATTCCGTCATCTAAACACACTATTAGTTTAATTCGGTTCAGCCACCCAAAAATGACCAACCACCATAGTAGCCCCCATATATATGACTTATCTTCTAATATGACTTTTTTTTTGTTAGTCAACGTTAACCGTTTAGTTTTTTCCTTATGTTTATATCCTTGTTCTAAAAATATTTTCTTCGTTATCATTTCTTCATTTTCTTTGTTGTAGAAGGATGTCGTCATATGGTCCGTCCGCCACTTGTCGCAAGCATGTACATACTAATAATTACTTTTTCGTCATCGTCTCTTTCTTATCTTTCCAGCACCACCATTACCGCTAACACCAACACCACGATTACATGCCGACAACCACAATCACACATCTTTTTATCCCCGTCTCAAAAATCTCTACAAAAATCAATGAGTTCGAGCCAAACATCATTACCAAACAGTTTAAAGAAACAGAGGAGAACCAAGGACTATTGATCGTTGGAATCTAACTATTTCTCTTCAAAAGCCGGTCCATATCTCATGTAAGTGGACTCGGCCGATTGTAGGGGAGTACATGATCAACAATGATGGTGCACTCATTGAGGTAGATGCGGGGTATGGAGCTATTATTCGAGATTCAGAAGAGATTGTTGTTAGGGCAGCCACTAGCCAGGTTAATCGACAGACTATCTTTATACGTGAGTTGTAAGGTGTTGAGTTGGGATTGGAATTAGCAATTAGTGTCGGGCTGGAGGAAGTTGATCCTGGTATTGATTTAATGAACATCAAATTACTTCTTGCAAAACCACATCAAATATTACCATGGAGGGCTAGGCGCTTATGGACGAAAGTCCAAAAGCTTCGGAGCTAATTTCGAAGTTTTTAGGTTTTTCATGTATATAGAGAAGCTAATCAAGCTGTTGATTATTTGTCAAAGATGAAGCTTGGACCGGGTGTCACTCAATTGAATATTAATCAATTGCCAGTAGAATTGGTTAATATTTTTAACGTGGATTCTAGAGGGACAGTGAGAATGAGGAAATGGTGGGGCTAATGAAATAATGTAATTTTGATTTATTTGCTGTTTATGACTTCTTATTTCTTTGCTTTCGGTCTGGGCTTCTCTCGCTTATCATTATAAAAAAAAACCACCATCACATACTATAACCCAACATCATCTCTAAGTTTTATCAAAACCCTAGGGGTTGGATTACGATCTGAGCTTTTGATCACACTCACAGCAGAATCCCAACCCTTTAGGGTTCAATCATACTTAGAAAAGCTCGAAACTCAATCTCCTAAGATTCGATCGAAATCATAGCAGATCGAAACCCTAAAACCAAAATCTTAAGGGCTCCGATTTCGATATGTTCGATCAAAGCTCTTGAAGTTAGTTCAAATCCATAACATATGGAACTTCATGGGACTTCAATCAGACTTTGTCAAAATGTCAAAGTGGACAGTATCACTAGCATTCCGTAGGTTGATCCACATCATCATATAACATGTTATCAACACAATTCGTTCTATTGTGATATTGTTTTGGAAGTGTGTGTTGTAAAATAATTTGTTCTACTGTGATATGGTTTTGGGAGGGTTTGTTGTAAAGCAATCCCGTATCGATAGTAAGACGGAGTGTGGTGCTATTCTAAAGAAGTTAAACACTCCTTCGCCTAGCGATACCTTTTTAAACGGTGAGACTCAGAAGTGTCAAAATAGACAATAACCTAGAAGACTTGTTCACATCATTCTACAACATGTATTTATATACTTAATGGTTTTGTCTTGTTATCAAGTGGCCGAGGGGTCGAAGTCGTACCCACATAACACACGTGTTAGTTACCGTGTGTTAGATTTCACTGACCGCGTCTGGATATCTCGCAATGAGGATTGGCGGGACAGTCTGGCTCTCTTATTCTTAACCCCCAATTATCCCTCTTAATTACAAAACTACCACCATGCAATTTTTAATTCAAAGTTTGTACTTCCTCCCCTTGTTTTAGGAAACGTGGAAGAGTTAAGTACATTTTCGTAAATAAACCAAAAAACTTAGGGCATTTGATAATATTTGATTAAAATAATATCCACGAAGATCCAAGTTTGTCCTTGAAAAAAAAAAAAGCTTTTAACATTTTCCCCCAAATTTAGAGAGAGAAAATTTGAAGAAGAAGAGAAGACAAGAAAAAAGATCAAATTTTTTTTTTTTTTTGAATTGGGGAGGAGAGAAAGAAAAAAAAAAGGGTTTTTTTGATAATCAATGGAGGAATCAAGAAGTGGGTTTGATTCTTCTTCTTCTTCAAGTGGTGAAAGTGTTAAGCTTTTTGTTGGTCAAGTTCCTAAAAACATGAATGAAGATGAACTTCTCTCTATATTCAAGGAAATTGCTTTGATTGATGAAATCAACATTATTAAAGACAAACTTACTCGAACTTCACGAGGTTTAATTTTAATAATTTTCTTATTCTGCATTTCAATTTTGATCATCTTTCATTGTTTTTGATTATTGAGATTTGGGGTTTTTAGTATTGGATCTATTTTGTTGTTGACATTGTCTAAGTTAACTTGTTAGAAACCCTAATTTTGTTTCTATATGTGTTTTTGCAGGTTGTTGTTTTTTGATCTGTCCATCTAGACAAGAAGCTGATAAAGCAGTCAATGCTTTTCATAATAAGAAAACTCTTCCTGGTGTAAGTTTCCAACTTAATTTTAACTTGATCTTTCTCTTTCTAGCTAGGGTTAGGGTTTTAATTTTATTTGAACTACTATAATTTCATGACTTCAGGAAACTTGTGGAATGGAAATTTGATCTTTTGGGTCGTTGGGGTTTTTTGTGAAAATGGGGAAATTTTGAGTTTGCATGAGGAATTTGAGCTCCAATTTGTGTATTTTAATTTCAAAATCTTGTCTTGATTGTTGTGAGAATAGTCCCACATTGGAGAAGGGAGATCTAGCAACCAAAAATATAATGTCTAGGTCCCTCTGCACTCATTGCCAATTGGTTTTGAGTTGGATGACCACAAACTTAACAATTTTGAATCTTTGATACCCTTTGATCTTCATAGCAACTTTCATCATTTTCTACTCGTAACCGAATCTTGAAATAAGTTATGTTGCTTGTGTTTGATCCAGGCATCTACTCCATTACAAGTAAAATACGCAGATGGCGAGTTAGAAAGGCTTGGTACGAAATATTTTAATCGCTTTACTTATTCGTTTTTCATGATGGTCTTTGAATTAATCAATTAAGCACTATTTTTTTTTGAGGATTCGACTACAATATACGCTAGTCGTTACAAGGCATTAAGCACTATTAGTAGCTACCCTTTAGTCTTTTCTACTTACTTCGATCATTGAATTATTCACAGAACATAAGCTATTTGTCGGTATGCTTCCAAAGAATGTAACAGACGTCGAAGTTTCCACGTTATTTTCCAAATACGGAAATATAAAAGAGTTGCAGATTTTGAGAGGCTCTCAACAAACAAGCAAAGGTTTATATCAGCCTCTTCGTTTATTCTCGTTTCTAGTCGTGCTATTGTTATTTTTGTGACTTGTTATAATCGTATAGATAGAACTTCAACTTGTTATAATTTTATCAGGCTGTGCCTTTTTGAAGTATGAGACAAAAGAACAAGCTGTTTCAGCTTTGGACGCTATCAACGGGAAATATAAGATGGAGGTTTGTGATTATATAATTCATTTTTGCATTGTTTAATAGATGATTCCTCGCCGCCTCGCCGGATTAAATATCGTTTAGTAATATCTATGACTGATTTCTCGACGTCTGGTTTATCCTTCGATGATGAAAAGTGCATAATAATTAGTCATTATCTAGAATAATTTTTGATATCACTATAGATCATCGTATACTTGCTTTTTCTCCAACCCTAATATTGTTTTTTGAAAAATCTAAATTTCTATGGGTATAGGGTTCAAGTGTTCCACTAGTTGTAAAGTGGGCAGATACAGAGAAGGAACGACAAGCTCGAAAAGCCCAGAAAGCCATGGCTTCTGGTGTGTCCAGTACCAATCCAGCACAACAGCCGTCATTATTTGGTGCCTTACCAATGAACCATCTTCCTCTTTATAACGGATTTGGCTATCAGGTCTGAATACTTACGGGAACTTCATATGAATGAATTATATATTACGAGAAAGATTTGGTCAAGTATACTAGAACTTGTCCACCAAATTGCTTTTTCTAGTCTTATAGTATCGATCTTTCAGTTCCGTTTTTCACATTCTGATCTGCTCGAAAGCTAGTTATATCCTCTTCGTTTTGTAGGCACCCGGAAGTTATGGACTCATGCAGTATCCACACGGAATCCGGGGTCTCTCGCCTGATCTTGCAGCTCGTATTTCACCTAGAAATTTTCCTCCAGTTCCTTCTTCCAATTATATAAGACCTAGGTTTCCTGCTATACCAGGTCTTCGGTATCCTATATCCTCTGCTGGGGTTCAAGCCGAAGGTTCGTTAAATCTTTGTTTCGGACTTGCTTGTTGTTATTAACATGGGCCGAGTTTTCTTATCTCCTGACTCGTGTTTGTTTTTAGGTCCTCCGGGGGCTAATCTATTCATCTACCACATTCCGCAAGAGTTCGGTGATCAAGAACTTGCAAATGCTTTTAAGCAGTTTGGGACAGTCTTGAGTGCTAAGGTTTTTGTCGATAAAGCGACTGGTGTTAGCAAATGTTTCGGTAAATATATCTCCTATTCTCTGCTACCTACATATCTGAGATATAATGATATATTAGTTCACATTTT
>BEHA01050287.1:275207-287426 GCA_002897215.1 Eschscholzia californica subsp. californica | reverse complement strand
GACTTTCAACAAAAAAAAATGTAGACATGTCGATTTTGCTCTAGGCGCTCGACCAAAGTCAATGACCTAAACAAATTTTGCTTTAGGCTCCCGATTAAAGTCAAAATATGCAAAGCTTTCCTCAATGAAACTATTGATTGAAAGCTTATTGACTTAACAAAAAAAAATTGATGGAAAGCATATTTTTGTCACCTTGTTGAACGAGACTTCATTTATAAGGGATAAACTTGTGAAAAAGTTATAAAAGAACCAAAGGTAAACATGGTATAGACTCGTATCTTTAAAGAGGTAAGCAAATTATAGAGACATCCCAGGGTACAATACTTTGCATGGCTAAGTTGAGAATTGTGGCAAAACCATCTGACAAGGATAAGTTAGAATGACCCCTATTCACCTTTTTTTAGGATTAGGTCAATATTTTTAGAAATAAGAAAAGTTTTGTGGGAATAAAATATCAAAGGTTAAAACGAAAAAAATTCTCCCAAAACACACCCTTCCTTTTGTGCTGCCGTTACAGTCGTCGACCAAAGAAACTCGACGGAAATCTTCATCTCTTTTTTTTCTCTTTCCTCTCTCTCTCTCTCTAAAAACCTTAACTTTTACGAAGATTTTCTCTTTAAATCTAGTGTTTAATAACTTTTTGAAATAGTTTGACCTTTCAAAAATGGTTGTCAAGGATTTTTGGATGGATTTCGAGTGAGTTTAAAGTGACTTGGAAGTAGTAATTGAGGTTCTCATGTGTCAAAAACTTTTGAATGGTCTCAGATTGGATAGACCGAGACTATAAGCAAGCCTCAGGGTTGCCAGTCCCAGTGTATAAGAAAGATCTCAAACTGGACAATCCGAGAGTATGCTTTTCATCTCTTAGTGATAGTCCGAATAAGGGCGAAGCCAGGATTTCAACTTATGCCGGGCAAAGCTTTATCTTCACAGTAGCCGAATTTTTTTTATTGAAAAGTCACTATAAGTAGGTTTTTAGCTACGATACATGTAATAAATGTAAAAGTGTTATTTAAATGTAATTCTAGTGATAACGATACATTTTTCACGGTGCATCTCACATTTATGTAATTTTTTAACTGAAAATATTTATAGTTCACAAAAATTGACAAAAAGTCATAACCCATGTGTGCACAAAAATGAATTGGGAGTGTAGAAAGACGAATAGAAATAGAGAAAGATGAAGTGAAAGAAAGATGAAAAGAAATAAAAGATGTAAGAATTTTCACTTTCAATTCCAAAAAATATAAGATGTAAGAATAAAAAAATTCAAAGTTACAACATTATAAGTGCAAAAACGAAAGGGGGAACAAACACAATGGAGTGTTAAACGCCAAATTATTCGTTTGTCTGAAAAACCAGGTAAAAAAAGACAGAAATCCCTCTTTTAGGTGAACCCCAAACCTGACGTTATGGGCACTCTATGTTCAAACTCCTACCAGTAGGGCCAACTCCCTACCTTAATTAGTTAAGTTCTTGGTGCGGAACTCCTAAGAGCTAACCCAGGCTATAGCATGTGCTAGTCATCACATGGTTTCGCCCATGAGTCTGAAGGAAGGGTGCCTCCAGTGCACGCCAGTCAAGCTAAATTAACCTATGATTGGGTTTTTTTTTTTTTTTTGAAACCAAGAGAACCATTTCCATTAAAAGTGACAAAATCACATTGTTTACATGGATGATACATCATTCTTATTTTTCTCCTATGAAAACTTCATGAGAGTTACATACCTTTAAATGTAAAGTGCCTCATGAAGAGAAAGAAATGGGACTAGACACAGACTCAATAAAATGACCCTAAAGGTCGAGAATGAAAAGACCCTAAAGGTCGTGAATAAGAAGATCCTAAAGGTCGCGAATAAAACCCTAAAGGTCGACAAAAAGAAATAATAATACAAAATATTAAATAATACAGAATAAAAACTAATATAAATCCCCGTCGCTTTTGCCGGAAAACTGCCATTGTCGCCGGAAACTGCCGCCGGAAAACCGCCGTCATCACCGGAAAACCGTCACCACCATTGAAAAAATCCGCCGTCATCATCGGAAAGCATAATTTACTCAGCCGAATTGCTTCTACTTGAAAAGAAGAACATACCCAGATCCTATAATAAATCTCCATTTTCTGGAACCAAAATAAATCTTGATAATGTTGTTCAAACTCATCCAAAATCCTCCACTGATGAAACTTAAAAAAAATCAATTTCTTCAATCCAAACCCTACATACCCAAACTGTTCAAATAGAATAAAAATTCCAAATCCCAATTTCAATTTGTGACTCCTCAACTGTTGAATTTCTTCTTGATAAAGAGAAGTAGAAATGAGACAAGAAGATGATGAAGAAGAAGGGAATAGGGATGTGATTTCTCCATTGATGATTGATGGTGAGAGAAAATAGACTTTCGGTGAAAGGGGAAAAGAAGATGTGGAAGAGGAAGAGGAAGAAGATGAGAATAAAGAGTGAAAATGAACAATTCTACAACATTGAAATATCTAGAAACTATTAATGGATAAAAACAAACTACATGGGAAAGATAAACGGGTAATCCCTTTGCCGGAGGAAAAAACTTAAATCTGAACCTGGTAAGAAGGGAGAGAGAGACCGTTAGGGAGAGAGATACTCCTTCACCTATGATTAGGTATTGACTCTTGTCGAGCACTTACGTCAAAAAGGTGGGGCGCCTAGGGCACCCATCAACAAGACCCATTTCATTGTCTGAGAAGATAATTATTCAAAAGTAGTTAGTCTTGGTGGTAAGTAACTTTTAGAATTATTTTATTTTTTAATGGTTATACATTCTACTCATATTAACTTTTATGAGATCCTATTTTTTCTCGCTAAAATTTGTTTTCAGAGGCGTTGTTAACACTAACTAGGTTTTCGTTGGAAAAAGACGAAGACGAGGTGAATAAAAACTAATTAGTTTGTTATATATGAGTAGAATGTACATCCACCAATTTTATTATATAGAGTTCGTTGAAAAGATAACTCTATAAGCGCCCGGGGTGAATCCAACCGTGTACACGAATGCTGATGTGGGACGGACGGCTGGATTTATCCAGGGATTTGTTCCAGTCAGCACCCATCCACCTATTTTATTATATAGATTATAAGGGAGATAAAAAGGGCAAAAATGGTGTGTTGTATGAGAAATAAGAGGACTCGTTATTTTACGGACATCGATAACATCCTTCTGTTTTGGGTCGAATTTACATAAAGAAGATTTATCTTAATACAAGATTGACCCTTCCCTTTTATAACTTCTCTGTTGAAGATAACTTTCGTGGAATAAATGTTTAGCACGCAGCTGGGAGGTATTAACGGAGATGGTAGTGGATGTATTTTTCGCAACGGGATTCCTTAAGTTGCTTATGCAGCAACATCTAATCCCAATGAATCAATCGATGTTCTAAAGCTCTTTGCAATTAAACGAGGTTTACAAATCGCTATTACTTTGGCTACATCTTAAGGTGTGAATTCCATTACATTTTAGTCAGATCCAGCTCACCGTATTGATTATATTTCAGCAAAATAGCCACAACCCTTTTATTTATTTAGCATTCTCCAACATCTCAAAATTTGTCTAAAATCCCATATTAATAAATGTGGCACATCTTTCGTCTCTTACTTGAGCTACCGAAAGCAAAACTATGACAAAAATAAACTTATATAAACACATGCGGACACACTAACCAATTTCGAGATTGTTCTTCAAACATCATCTCTATCCATCTATGTTCTAAAATATTCTATATCACAACTTCAAACATTCAAATCGAAATACACACCCTTCATACAAAAAAGTTAGAAATTAGTTATCGGAAGGATAATCGTATGGAAGTAACATTGGAATTGTATGTTTCCTTCTTGGGTGGATGAGACCCACTTCCCCAAAATCGTTGGTTTTTAATGTAGACGGAGCCATAGCAATAAAGGGATTGATATTGGATGTATTTTTCGGGGGCGCAATGGAATTCCTATAGTTGCATATGCACCAACATCTAATCTTAATGAATCAATCGATGTTTTAGAGCTATTAGCAACTAAATGTGGTTTACAAATTGTTGTTACTTTAGCTAAATCGTTACTCGTGAAAGCCATTACAGTTCAATCAGATTCAGTTCACTCTATTAATTACATTTGAACAAAATATTAGCTTCTGCCTTCCAGTGTCAAGGCATATATGAGTGAGATTATAGAGTGACAATGTGTTAACCTCTTTGGGTACTAAAGTAGATTACCAACATGTCTACCAAGAGATCGACTAATCCTCCAACGGATTTTTTATCAAGATATGCAGAAGATGTTGAAGTTAAATTTGTCTTGGAAACAATGAAGTCTATGTTTTTTGTTTATCACAATATATAGATAACCACTATTCTCATCTTTGGTATTGTTTGTGATCTCCTTTTATGTAATTCCTCCACAATGAATAGAGATGCTCAAAAAATGGCTGGATTGAAAAGAAATTTATGCTTTAATTATCAATAGTTCATCTAATTAGTGTTTTTTTGTCTAAATTCTTAAAATGTTTTTAAGACTATCGTACCCGAAAGATTGGTGGGAGTATTTAAGGGTGAAACTTAAAAGAAATGGAAGATGGAAACTGCAAAGCTATAAAGAGCAATGAAGTTTATCAACTTTTATTATGAAATTAGATGAAAGAGATTGAAAGGGTTATTCACATTCTCTCTCTAACAAAAACATACATTACTTCATACAAGCTCAAATTCAAATTTAAGTAGATTTTCAAGTGAAGAAGCTTACAAGTATTCAACTATCAAACCAATACAAGCTTACCCTCTCTCTCTCTATCTACCCAATGTTCCTCTTGTTCTTTGCTTCCACTACTATTTACTACATTATAGGAAGTGACCCACCAGCTGCCAAAATCTGTTGCTCCAACTACAATCACAACAAGGAGAGAAAAGTTTGAGACTTGTGAACTTGATCAAAAGAAAAATGTCAGACAACAAGAAAAAGTAGGCAAGACTCCGGTAAGAAATCATATGCGGCTTGTCGTGATTCGTGCTTCTAATGATTCTGATCCACCAAACTACGAACCACGACAAGCCACATAGGATTCCTTCCTAGAGTTTTGTCTTGTTTTTCTTGTTCCCTATCTCTAATCAAAATATGGGATTTCTAAACAACTAACCCTGAATAAAGTTTCAAGCTTGTTCTTCACAAGTGAGTATTCATGGTTTATTTGGTGGAGACATTTCAAACACCTGAACCATAATCAATTTATATCTTAATCAAACCAAAACACTCATATTATGAATCTATAATCATAAATTCTTCCCAAGTACAAAAATGTCGGGAACAAGAAAACTAGACAGACTCTGAGCATATATCTTATGTGGCTTATTGTCATTCGTGTTTTCGATGATTATGATCCACTGAACCACGAATAAAGAGAAGCCAGATAGGATTTCTACCTAGATTCCGCTTAGTTCTTCTTGTTCCCTCTCATTACTCTTTAAGTAATTTGACATTTTATAGGGTTTATAGAAGACTTACCCTTCAGTGTTTTGTTCTTCACAAACATTTCTAAAGCTCACACAAACATTTTTAACCCTGTTTGCCCCTATGCTGTTTACCCCAAACAATCAAATTTTAGAGAGAGAGGAGAAACACTAATAACAAATACCCATTTCTTTAGATCTGAATCAAACCCTAAAGGAAAAAAAAGATCTACCATTAATTAAGTATACCTAGAACTGCTACCCTTTAGTTGATGAACATGGGCATCAATCTTTTTGAAATCTACAATAGGTTGACTTCTGCAAAAATTGAAAAAAAAAACCTAAAAAAATGAGAAAATTTGGGTATTTATGAAATCAAATCAAACCCAGAAAGGAAAATAAAGAAAAGTTTAGATCTTTACAAAGCTTTAGCTAATTCATTGAGAAGTTTTTCAGAATCTTCAAAAAAGAGAGAGACAACTTCACAAACAAACTCTGGGTTTGTTTCATCTTGTAATTGTTGAAGTTGAGTGAACTGTTCATCAAGAAACCCCTTTTTGACAAACCAAACCAAATCCTTAATCAGAAAAAAAAAAACCTAAAACAAGATAGAGAAGACAACCCATATTATAAATTTTTATCAAGAATTGAACTAACCTCATGAAATAAAGAAGCTGTATAATCAACTAATTGTTTTTGTAATTGAACCACTTCCATGTTTCTTGAGCTCTTCTTCTTCTTCTTCTATCTAGTTTCTCTTGATAAATACTCAACCAAAAAAAGGGTTGGTTCTTTAGGAAAGTATTATAAATAGATGTTACTAAAGACAAGTTTCACAAGGTTAGTAGTAGTAGTAGTAATAATGAATAAGCAATACTTATTCCTTGTGAAGGATTTGTGTGGGAAAAGAGAACAAACTCAATATGCAACAAAAGCTCTCTCCCCCTCTCTGTCTCTCTTATCTATTCTCTTTCTATTGATCTTTTCATCCTTTTTGAACAAAAATACAAATCTCCTGCCCTCAATTTTTACTAGATGGTCCCTGAGGAATCAATCCAAAATGTACTACACTCAATGCTAAATTTGCTATAGGTCAAAAATAAAAAGAGAAATCAGTCCAATGCAAAAGGTAAAATAGGTGACTATACTTGTATGCTCATGTAAGGCGAACACTATGTCTATATACAATATCAGATGATTCAAACATTTGAAAAATGTGGTAATGCAACATTATTTCGGTCTAATCCAATGAGATTTGTTGTATGCATAACGGTTTGTGAGTGTAAATGTCAGATATTAACAAACAAAAAGTAACTATGAAAAAACATCAATTACAATTCTGCTAAAATGTTCGAATTGTCTACAATATAAAGTTGCATAACGCAACTAACGTTATTTGTTGTATTACGATGAATGTTATGCATCATAACAGTTACACAATTTTTGTGGCACTCAAGTTTGTGACCTTTTGTCCAACCCGAGGTATATATAGAACTTTTTGTTTCTTTTATTGAACCATAGGACTTTTTATCTTATTCTTGTATACCAATTATTGGTCTTTGTTGTGTAAAATGGTTAAAGGAAAATTAAAATTGGTGAAGGTGATTTGAGACCCATGTTACCTTTCTATATCTTGTCCCCCTTAAAATAGTGCCAAAATTGTTGATCTCTTGGTCTATGGGTACTATGCATTTAGACATACTTGTTCACTCCCTAGTCCCTATGAGCATTAAAATTACTCAAAATGCTTCATACTAAAGTGCTCTAAGTAAACACTTCCATTATGGTCTAAGGGGGGTGCCCTTGTTTTCTCTCTTGTGTTTTTTTTCATCCAAGTAAAATATATTTATTTCAACAAAAAAAAAAAAAGTAAAATATATTTAATAAAAAACAAAAACAAAAAAACAGATATAGCAAGAAAAGATTTCTTTAAAAAAAAATTCTTTGTAGTATTTTTTTATAAGCAATGATACTACGAGTTCAATGAAATTTGCGAGAATTCCTCGATCAATACAGAGTAAATGATATAGAGTAATAACAGAGCTAGCTAGTACCACACTCAACAAAATGAAATAGAGCTAGTAACATATCAACTTTCACAGCATAAGATGCATTAATACTGGTCAAACAATTTCATAACATGAGAGATATAAAGATGAACCTTTTTTTTCTCAAATATTATGAACCCCTTTTAAAGTATATTTTGTTTTCTTTGTGCTGTAAGAACTATTCTTTTGTTAGGTGACATTTTATCAGTCAAATACCAACTGTTGGATTAAAGCAATTTTGAAGTGGAATTGAGAGGATAGGAATTCGACAGGTGTCATAACCTCAAGGGATGGACAAAATTAATTGGCAAATTTTGGTATTTTTATTTCATCTAGTGAATGATGATGTTGTCCAATGTTTAGAACATTTCAGTGAAGTTGTGGAGAATATAATTCTCTCACTACACTGTGCGGAGAGAGTTGATTAAATTTTACACGATTGAAATTAAATACAATATGATAAACCATGTCACTCCGAGAGTCGGATTAAATCTTTTTTCGCACCCTCAATCACGGAGAAAAAAAATAATAGAATAAATGGGGTGGGGAAGATTTGGTTGGTATTGATTGAGTTACAACCCACAAAGGAGATGCACGAATATGCCACAACTTCGTATAAAATATTGCGCGTGAAGGAAAAGCTTCCTTGCATTATTCTAAACACGAAGAATCATATCATATCTTGCTTTCTATTACCCATCACCATCTAAAATGTAATATACAATATATTAGAGAGAGAGAAAGGGATGCAATATATATTATGTGAGCTATGATATGCTAAAAAAATGGCCAGGATGGTTTTTGTTTTTCTGGTTGTCTAAATCTGAATGGTCACTCTTTCAACAAAAAAAAATAAATCTGAATGGTCACAATCAAATAGACCAAAACCAACCCAATCATACCAGACAAGTCAGATATTAGAAATCAAACAAAAGCTATCAGTTGAAATCTGTCTCCAATCAATTCAGACATCAAGTCAGATCACGAAAGTTTATATCGCTCTCATTTTCTCTTTGATCACGAAAAGGAGATGAGGAAAAAAAAAGATAACAGACAAAATCAGAACCCCAAGTTGCAACAACAACGACAGTACAGAAATATAACCACAATTCCGACACAAAACTAAGCAGCCATATCTCACTACAAGTTCATAAAATCGAAAACTCTTTATCCGAACAAACGATGAAGCTAAAGAAAGACGTACTCAAACTCTCCAGTGAAAACGACTCCAGCAGCAATTCGGGTATACTTGGCTTCGGGCTTATGTTTTCTCCTGCATTAGCTCTAGAAAATGGCAGATTTTTTCTAATCAGAATCTTCATAAACATCTCCGTCGGATAACTCATCGAACGACCTAATGTCAAGCTGGTAACGGAGGATGCCTCCGATGCCACCAAAACCTCGGCAAAACTGCGATCCTTCTTGGGATTTGTTAGTCACAAACTCGAGCGTGCAACCGAATTTCCTGTACTCATTAGCAAACCATTCTAGCAGAGAGGTCTTTTCCTGAACTTCTAATTCCGCAGAAGTTTCTGCATCTCGAAAGTTACTTTGATCTGACTCTTGATCCTTGTTCAAGTGCTTCACCACGATTTCTCCTGTAGTACTATTCTTGAGTACATACCGATTGATATCGAGATTTTCCCACACAATGAGTGTTTCTACAGCTCCCATTTCCAGAGCTTTAAGTGTGTCGTCAACACCAAATACGTACTTCCCTGTATCTTGACTTATCTCCTCGAAGTATTTACCAATCAAGCGTTTTTCTTGAATGAACTTCACATTAGATAGAATTTCTGCAGAAAGCTCGATGGCTTGATTGAAACCATTTTCACCACCATAAGAAACATCAACCACATTGAGTATCTTAGCTTGGAGACGAGGATCGAACATATCAGACTGACTCAGTTCTGTCTTAAAATCTGCAGATCCAGCAAGAATTAAACCTGAAACGTTAGGCTGACTGGTGGCTGGATTAATGTAGAACTGTGTTGCTAGCTCAGCGGTTTTCCTTACATAATTGTGACGCTTCTCCATTCGAAGACGAGCAAAACGAAGGGCAGACTGTCCTCCTCTTCCGTGCTTCTTTGGAAGATCAACGGTGAACTTATGAAGTATCTCACGTGTGTTTCCACTTAACGTTCCAAAAAGGGTCCCATTTCCATCCATAACTATAAACCCAAACTTATCATCAGATTCCAAAAGTTCATTCAATGCCTCTATGTGAAACTTATTATCACAAAGGTATAGGGATGCATTAATAGGCTTGAAAGGCTCAAAATCGATGGTGACCTTCTTTTCCTTTCCGTCTTCAGTAATAATTGTCCCAGTGTACAAAACCAACCCATTTGGAGGAACCCTATTGTAAAGTTTCAACCTCTGCTGGGCAGAGGTGATAGCACCCAATACTGACTGTCGATTAACCCTACTTTTGATATTGGAAGCAGTACCAAACTCATCACCCAACATCTTAGTGACCCGAGCGATCTGATCACGCGGAGGCATGATAAGAGAAATCATGCTAGTACCATTACCTCTTGCAGCTTCCAGTGCTTTAATCAATTTCTTGATCTTCCATATCTCAATATTCTTATCAGTATCATGAGCATCCGACATTGCAAATAAAACTGCAAATACTAACCTAAAAGCGAAAGTATATTAGTTCGTATAATACATGATTAAAACAACAGCTACTAAACCATTAACAAGGAAACAATCCTAAAAACACCTGAATATATATAGAGGAAAAAAAGGACCATGAAGATCAATCTGATCTAATGCAATATTATCGAATGCTTCAAGTAATTTCACAACCAGATTGTATATGCAGTTCAGAGAAGTGTTTGTATACGATAGTACCAAGCAAGCAAATAGGGCACAGTTCAACATTTCACTTGCATTCATGCGATAGTACCAAGCAAGCAGCACTAGCGGTGCATTACACGAAGCTTCACTGATCCTATCATGTATATTTTTAGTTGATTTTAATATGAAACATAAAATTGGTTTCCAAACGTGCAGTCCTATTTAAGTTATTGTCTCAATGACATGGTGATAGTAACCTTTATTCATGTTGACCGATTTACTATTCACTAATATAGTACTTTTCTGTGTTACTTGTCATAATTGAAACTCAATATGTCGATGTGCACTCACTTGCGTGCTTTTGCTGTCAGTATTAAGATCCAAGAGATCGCACTAGATAAAGGTAATCCACTGCCTCTAGGCAATGCGAACATCACAGAGTGAGCAAGTTATATGCAAAACATATGTTGATGTTGACCAACCGTGTACGAAACTCCGGAAGTTAATAAGTAAGCAAAAATGTTATTCTGCGTTCTGCCCAACCCTTAGGCTGGCAGAATCCCGACCAACTTAGGTGGACGGGCAGAATTCAGAGAGAGAGAAAGGAGTGACTCAAAGAGATCCTTTTCTCTCTCTAAATCCTATCCACCCACATAAACCGGTCGGGATTCTCCTAGCCTAAGATCCAGGCAGAACGCCTCGGCAGATTATGAGTCAAAATCTAATTACTCTCACATTTTAAGAATAAGTTCTAACTTGAAGAGATCACACTATTAATTTCAGAAGAAAAAAAAACACGAAGATACTGTGCCCGGCCAAGTACCCCGCCGGGATTCGACCGGGAATTTGGCCGGGAACACAACCATTACTGGATATCATCTTGATTCTTGAAGAAAGATTAACACGCTATTAGCTTCGCTTAAGCAGATTTAGTTAATAGTACAATTCATTACTACCCTAACCCTAATCATACAAAATCAAGGTTCGTAACAGTTCACCTAAGATTAGTATCATGAACTCCAAATCTAAAGCCAGAGAGATGGTCTAACAAAGGCATAACTTGCATGAAATGATCAGATCTTTCCGTACTTTTAGGTCATATTATCGTTACGAACTAAAAGATGAGAAATTCAATAATGACAAAATATAGAACAAGCAATTAAAAGAGATCTAACTAAATCGGAATTGGAAAAGAGAAGATCGTTTCGATCTGTTACCTCTCTCCTGCTAGCTTGAAGCTCTACCAGATAGAGAGAGAGAGAGAGAGAGAGAGATATTACTAGGGTTTTTTTTCCTTCAGATAGAAAAGAGGGAGACTGAGAACTGACTTTACCGCCCCGGTTTTCTCGTTAAAAAAACGGACTTATCCACTACGTTTTTTTGACAAATAAAGCGGTTTCGTCATTTTTCACAAAAAATACGTTAGTTGTAAATAAACTTGTAAATTGTAATAATTGGTCTTAAATCTTAATAGAGTAGCAACGAAAAAAACAAAAACGGTCCTAACAGAGGAAAGGCATATAATATTCTTTCTAGACAACCGTCTTGCTGCATCAGAACATCGAGGTCGAAAAAATTGGGACTTCAACGACGTACTAGCTGCTTCAACAACAAAAACATAACGTACTACTTGGAAGTCCAAGTTGATACTCATGACATCTTTTGACAGAGAGGCATCAAGGACAACTAGGAAAGATACCGTTGTAAGATAGTACAAAGATTCATTAATCGGAGTCAAGATATGTTGGTGTCACAAATTCACAATGGGCTTGCAAAGAGTCTTATCCATCCTCTTTGACAATTTAATGATTTTGTTAAGCAACAAGAGAGACATAAAGATCGGGCCTCTCATCATTCTTCTTTATAAAAAGTCTTATCCATCCTCTTCGACAATTTAAT
>BEHA01050287.1:255895-274379 GCA_002897215.1 Eschscholzia californica subsp. californica | reverse complement strand
CCCCTATTTTCAGGTAAATGTCATTACTACCCTTCTTAATTCTAAATTTAAAACATTAAAAAAAAGTTATTTCCACCTCACCCCTCTCTCTCTCCACCTCATCTCTCCCTACACCTCACCCCTCTCTCTCTCTCCAATTCACCTCTCACTTCTCTCTCTCTCCAATTCACCTCTCACTTCTCTCTCTCTCCAACTCACCCCTTTCTTCTCCGGCAAGGTGGCCGGCCGGAAATTTTTCTGGCCGGCCACCTTCAAACCTAAAAAAAAGAGAAAAATTCTCTCTCTTCTCTCTCTCTAATTTTTTTTTTTTAAATCTCTCCACTATCTCTCTCTTTCTAAAACTCCGGCGAAGGGGGTTTCCCTTCCCCGGAGGATTTGTTCACGAACAGATCTGTTCGCGAACAGTTCGAACGCCGGAGTGCAAAGGGTGAGTTAGAGAGAGAGAGAGAGAGGTGAGTAAGAGAGAGAGAGAGAGGTGAATTGGAGAGAGAGAGAGAGAGAGGTGAATTGGAGAGAGAGAGAGAGAGAGTGAGGTGAATTTGAGAGAGAGAGAGGGGTGTGGTGTAGGGAGAAATGAGGTGGAGAGAGAGGGGTGAGGTGGAAATAACTTTTTTTTAATGTTTTAAATTTAGAATTAAGAAGGGTAATAATGACATTTACCTGAAAATAGGGGACCATATTTGAATTTACGAAAAAAAAGGGGCCATAAAGGAAGCTGGTCACAAAGTAGGGGGCCATATAGGAATTAACTCAAAACTTAAACTTATTGATATGTAATATATGTCGGGTAATTATTAGATATATCTAATATCCGGTAAGCTAACGTTTACAACCCTTCTATACACTATCTAGTTTTTGATAGGTTGAGGCAGAGTGATGGATCTAGTTTATTGGGTGGGATGCACCGCCCTTTGGGTCACGGTGGGACAATTTCAAACATTCCACCCTGTTCCTAGCCGATTGACACCACTACATGGAATCTTCTGCAAACCTCTCATTCAATTCTTAAAGTCAAACGACCTCGTTTTAATATCATATTGGACTGTTTAGCCAATGAGGCCTAAACAACTTGCTAATATTTTTTCAAGGAGTTGTAGTTGGTCGGCTGACTAAAACTAGTCGTAATCTTATTTTTTGCGCAAATCTTTTTCTTTCTAAACAATGAGCAAGCACATTTTAACATGTATGATTTGTTTCAAACCTGAGACTTATCTAGTTTTTGGAAGGTTGAGGCGGAGAGTCAGACCTAGTTCACAGGGTGGGGCGTCCCGCCATGTGGGTCATGGTGGGACAACCTCAAACATTCCACCTTGTCCCTAACCGATTGACACCACTACATGGAATCTTCTGCAAACCTCTCATCCTATTCTTAAAGTCAAGAAATCTCGTAATCTCGTTTTGATATCATATTGGACCGTATAGCCTTATTGACCTAAACAACTTATTAATATTGTTTCAAGGAGTTGTGGCTGGTAGACTGACTAAAACTAGTCGTAATCTTGCTTTTTGCGCATATCCTTTTATTTCTGAACAATAAGCAAGCATATTGTAACGTGTATGACTTGTTTCAAACCTGAGACTTAGAGCAACTCCAATGGCAGTCTGTCTTAGGTCGAAAAAAATCACTTTTTTACCCAAAATTTTCAGCCTCAACTCAGCCTAAATATTCAGCTCCAACCCCAGCATCTCTTGAGGCTGAAAATTTATTTATGTGGAAAATGCGTGTGTGGCGTTTTTGTTGGTGTGCGAGAAACGTGTGGCGTTTTGTGTATATACAAAACACGTGTTTGAACTATTTTTGAAATAATATTTTTTTCCAAGGTTGAAAAATTATTCGGGGACCGAAAGTATTCAATGTATTTTAATTATTAATGTGGAAGTTTTTTTTAGAGTTGAAAAAAAAAATTAAAACTAATTACATTAAAAAAACGAAAAAATAAATAAAGGAGAAGATCTTCACCGTTGGATTTTTTCTGACGGCCAAGATCATCCCCAACATGACCGTTGGGAGTCCCCAACGGTCATGTTGGGGACCTTCAGTCGCCCTTAATGTTAGGGGCGATTGCCATTGGAGGGCCGGACGCAGGCCAACCATCGCTCGACCGGCGTTGGAGATGCTCTTAGAGAATGGAAACCAACTTAGTAACCGACTCGATCAGTGGAGTGGAAAATATGAGGATGGTTAAAGTCGAACCCTAGAATTGGGCTCAACTAGAAGCATAAACCGAAAAGACAAAACTACCCTAATTGTGTGGCTAAACCAGAGTCACAATCCCCAATCTTCTTAGTTCTACATTATTACTACTAGTATTGTATTGTTTCGTTTTCCTTGTATCTGGGGATCCAAGTTTTCATTACTAACCCTAATTATTTGCTGATCCCAATCAGGTTTCTAACCCTAATTGTTTTCGATCTATTTCGTTTTGTTCCTCGATTCGATCTTGTCTTATTAGAGATTCATTTTGTGTTTTTTGATTATGAATTTTTACAGAAATCTCAAATGGCTACTGGAAGAGCGATTCATCAATTGCTCAGGAAGAAATTTCAATTCAATCACACAGTTAGTCTCTCTCTTCGATTGCGATCTTATTACGTTTTTGTTACATCTTTAGATTATCCCCATACCCAATAGCAATTTGAACAATCTATCTTAACCCTAAAATTTCCATGGCTCAATAAAAGTTAGCTCATTTATTGATTCTAATAATCTTATTTATTTTGATTTTCCCCATGATTTTTGTTTGTTGATTCAGTATCTTCCTTGGGCAGAATTTTTGTGTTTCAGATGAATAGAACGAATTATTTTGTTCATGAATGTAAATTTTGGAATATGACTAAATGCCCCCATTTTTCATGTTTAGTGTAACCCTAATTAATCCACTTAGAATACCATTTTGGGGTATTGTATATGCATAATACATTTGTTATCGAATTACTAGAAAGAAATCGTGTTCGGGGGATTTTCTGTTTAGGATGTCGCAAGATAGATCCGAATGATTTGATGTGATTGTTTGTGGTTTCTTGGCTGAGGGCGTAGTAGTTTATATGCCATACAATGAATTTGAGTCGTTATGACGAGATTGTTCATTATTTTTTGACAAGAGTAGCTGAATTTGCAGGCGACTCCAGTATTGTCGTCATTTGTTTCAAAGCAGAATCAAGATGAATATGGGTCTGCTGGCATGAAGTCATTAAGAGCATTGGCGCTTCTTGGAGCTGGTGTTTCTGGAGTTTTGGGTTTCACTACGTTAGCATCTGCTGATGAGGCAGAGCATGGGCTGGAATGCCCAAGCTATCCTTGGCCTCACAAAGGCATCCTCAGTTCGTATGACCATGCATCGTAAGTGAAGGATTTCTTTTTTGCCATCCTCCTTGGATTTATGTAAGATTATTTATTTCATAAAAATCGACTCTAAACGTAAATGCTAATGATTAGTTTTGGGGTATTTGTAGGGTTCGCCGTGGTCATCAAGTTTACCAGCAAGTCTGTGCATCATGCCACTCAATGTCCCTAATTTCGTACCGTGATCTTGTCGGAGTGGCGTACACTGAAGAGGAGACGAAGGCTATGGCTGCTGAGATTGAGGTGGTTGATGGGCCCAATGACGAAGGGGAGATGTTTACCCGACCTGGGAAGCTGAGTGATCGCTTCCCACAGCCATATTCGAATGAACAGGCAGCAAGGTTTGCTAATGGAGGGGCATATCCTCCTGATCTGAGTCTCATAACTAAGGTGTTTCCTCTATTCCGACTTTCCCGTCTTTTGATAATTATGTATCGTTGTAGGCTTACATTCTCTTTATTCTGTCAGGCTCGTCACGATGGTCAAAACTATGTGTTTGCCCTTCTTACTGGATACCGTGAGCCTCCTGCTGGTGTTACGGTAATTCCATTGTCCTCCTTATGTTGGCCGTGCAGATTGCATAGTTTACTGCTTACTGCTATTTTATGTTCAAGTTTCTTTATCTTCGCTTTTCATATAAAATTTTAATGTGTTCTTTTTTAACTCGTCCTTATTTCTGTTAGGACTTGAATTGGTTTCCAGCAACCCCAGGTACCAACTTATTGATGAAATATAGATGACTATTAGGACCTCTTAGGAAATTTCGCTGAGGACTCCCACAATGCTTTCGCCGTAATGAAGGGAAGGCTCAACACACCCAACAATGAACATGTGGATAGTCTGGACAAACAACCTTAAACACAAAACATCACACGAACACACACATTCACCTTGTCTATCACTCTATCTCCCGGAGAGGCTTCCCTTTGCTCTCTCTGTCAAAGCATCCAAGATGCAGTCTTGTACAAAATTAGTCTAGATGAGAAAATTGAAGTACTGTTAGTTCTTAGTTTGCCATCTTCTAGCATTGATGGAGATAGCTGATATCGTGCTAATCTAGAAGGAAAAATGTAATTGACCACAAGGTGGACTAGTGCTGTACCATCGGACCGTCCACTCATGCAAATAGTATGTCTGTGGAGTGCAGTTTCATGTTTTATTTTCTTCCGAATTTATCATAGAGTTAACGAGTAAGCAATACATACAGGCATACAGCTGAGGGATTTAGGAATAGACCCAGATAGGAAAAAACACTCGAAATATGAAATAACTTTAGTAGTGAGAAGTTGAGTTTTTGTTCTTTTGAAGCCTCAATGGTTAATTGAATTCTTCATAGAATCCCATTTTTAGTAAGTGAAAGACTACACTTTGTAGATTCGAGAAGGGCTGCACTATAATCCTTACTTCCCCGGTGGCGCAATAGCTATGCCTAAGATGCTTATCGATGGTGCTATTGAGTATGAAGATGGCACCCCTGCCACAGAAGCTCAGGTACTTCGTCTTGATCTTTGTACTGCAATCTGAAATCGTTCTATTCTCCGATGCATTTTCAAATGCAATTTCGCTTGGAAAGATGCAGAAATAAAATTTGTTTTTCGCAATGATACTGCAGATGGGTAAAGATGTTGTGTCATTTTTGTCATGGGCAGCAGAACCAGAAATGGAAGAGAGGAAACTGGTAGATTTACACAAAACTTTATCCTTCTATTTACATTTTCGAACAAAATTTGATATCCCCTAAAACTTGAAAAAAAATCTTATCTGCAGATGGGATTCAAATGGATATTTGTGTTGTCACTTGCACTTCTTCAAGCTGCTTACTACCGACGGCTGAGGTGGTCCGTTTTGAAGTCCCGCAAGCTTGTCCTTGATGTGGTCAACTAATCTCATCATCTGGGTTCCTTCTTTATGTACCCCGGGGTTCCTTGAATGGCAATAATGAGTGTTTACATTATCCAGACATTATGTGTACTTGGCCTTAAAATGGCTCGAAGACGGTGGCGAATAGCAAACCCGATTTCGCATTTTCAATTATTATTTTAGGGAGAAATAAATTTTACCCGCATACGATACAATTTTTTCTTTTCGTTTTTTCATCTAACAGTTTCGATCTCAATTTGTTTTTACGTGTTTATGTACTGAATTGTTCAGGGGATTAATCTCCTATGTTTCAATATAGGTGATCTTATGTGATCGAAAGTTACTAGATGATGATTTCATGGATGATCTTCCTTTGATACATGATAACACATAAATATTAATGACGCATCCTCATAAACAAAACTTATTAAGATATGGTGGGGAAAGAGGATTGAGTAAGACGTCTTGTAACACCCCAAGCTATAGCAGTTATCTATATTGTCTCTGTGTTTGATACCGAGGCCCAAGTCCAACCGGCATGAGGTTTGTTGTTGGCAAACTCTCCACAAACCCATTCAGAAGGCCTTGAGACTTACTAAGCTTCATCACATACATAACACAGGCTCTGGACACTCTTTTGAAGTGATGTGATGCAGGACAATCACACCTCTCCACAGGAACTCCGTTAAACGACATCAAGGGCTTCTGCTCCTGGCTACTAGAACACGAACAACCTAGATATCTGCATAGGCTCGAAATACAAGTTTGGTTAAACCATTGATCTTTTACTAACATATATAGTTAGTTTATTGTACTTGCTTATCTAATAAAACCAAAACAAGAAAATGGTGAATTCAGATTAAGTCAAAACATAACAGACACACTACATGTGCATATATGGCAAATCTTTCTTAATGAACAAGAAGTTTAGTTATGTCAGATTGCTAGATTACAAAAGAACATTTTATACTATAGATCTGCAGTCTTATGAACACGATCCCATGTTCGATTCCTCTCTAAGTCGCATAAAATGCATAGCTTAACAACAAAGATCCGATACTATCGAACAAATTGTATCAGTCAGAGAGTTTAGTTATTCATATAGACTAGTATTAGAGTTATTAAATTACTCATGACAGCTACTTGCTCCTCAGATGCCTTATATAAGCAAACCAAATGGAAGAGTGAAGAGAAGGAGACAATATCCTCTTCCATCTATCCATTAATCTCTTTTCGTTTGATAAAAAAACTTGATAGTTAAAAATGGCTATCAATGAAGAAGAGAACGGTAACGACAGGCAACATGATGAGATAACAGAACCACTTATTGTGCAAAATGATATCTTACTTCATGAAGAAGAAGCTCAGTTGGAAAGTAAGAATGGGGGAGGTTCTCTATTTATGGTTTTGCTTAGTACTCTAGTTGCAGTTTTTGGGTCTTTCGAATTTGGAACTTGTGTAAGCAGCATATCACTAAACCAAATCTTACAATTTTTTCACATTTTCCTTCTCTGAGTTTTGAGTCTGATTCCTTTATATTGATGTCGATTTGTAGGTTGGATTTTCAGCTCCTACCCAGTCTGAAATCACAGACGATCTCGGGTTGTCTTTATCAGAGGTTTATCTCCGACCTTATTTATACTATTTTTAAGTTTTACTATCCTTTTAATGGATTCAGTCTTTGGAATAACTTTTCAGTATTCCGTATTCGGTTCAATCCTGACAATTGGTGGCATGATGGGGGCGATAACGAGTGGTCGAATTTCAGATCATATCGGACGTAAAGGGGTACTAATTTAATAAGATAAAACAAAATTTAAGCACTTAACTTGCATCACTTTTTTATCTTCTGAACTCTTGTTGTAAATTCGACAGGCAATGAGGTTGTCGTCGGTTTTCTGTGTTACTGGATGGTTTGCAGTCTACTTTTCGAAGGTTTTCATCATCTTTACTCACATATAATATAAAAGTTCGGGTTAATATATTCATGAAGTCATATCGATAATCATATTTAGTCATTCGAAATTGTAGGGTGTTATTTTACTTGACAGTGGGAGATTGTGCATGGGATATGGAATTGGAATCCTATCTTATGTTGTGCCTGTTTTCATAGCTGAAATCGCACCGAAAAATCTTAGAGGAGGACTTGCTACACTTCATCAAGTACAAATAAGCATTCTAAACAAGACCCTACACTTTTTGTCTATTAAAACATAGAAACGTTCATACTTACGGATCTTTACTTCTTTTGAAGCTTATGATCGTCCTTGGATTCTCGTTTACTTTTATCGTAGGAACAATTGTATCATGGAGAACTCTAGCACTAATTGGTAAGTTTCAAGTACTTCAAATACTAAATAGTAATCCAAATTTAGCATTCCCAAACCTAAAAGTAATGCATAGACGGATTTACGTGCAGGAATTCTCCCGTGCTTTGTTCTACTTTTCGGGCTTTTTTTGATACCCGAGTCTCCTAGATGGCTAGTAAGCAACTAAATAACCTTCTTTCATCTAATAGATATATTATTCGAACATTCATGTTCTTATTTCGGACTTCTTTCTAGGCCAAGGTTGGGGAACGGAAGGAATTTGAAGTAGCACTACGAAAGCTTCGTGGCAAGAACGCTGATATTTCCGAAGAAACTTCCGATATACTAGTCAGTTTTTAACTCATTCCTCACTTGAAGCCTTAAACATATAACATAACTACCAACTTATTGCTATGTTATATTTCTTGATAGGACTATATACAAACTCTTGAACATCTCCCACAAGCCAAAATGCTAGACTTATTCGAAAAGAGATACTCGAGTTCTCTCATTGTGAGTCTTTTAACCAACTCTATCGACAGCATCGACTAATACCTACGTTCATGCCTTTGACCAATTGTTTCTATACTAATCTTTGATGAATAGGTTAGTGTTGGACTAATGGTGTGTCAACAATTTGGGGGTATATGTGGAGTTTGTTTTTATGTCAGCCATATTTTCGAATCCGCAGGCAAGAAACTTCATTTTCCTTTTCTTTTGAGCTTTCTTAAATTATAATAATCGTTAACGAAATTCACTCGTTGTACAATCTTCAGGAGTTCCATCCAACCTCGGAACTATTATTTATGCGGTTATTCAGGTTTATTCCCAACTCTCTTGATCATAGCAAATTCCATTTTCGATCTCTAATTTGCAGAGAATAACAAGTATATATATATATATATATTTGTGTGTGTGTATTCAGATACCAATAACAGGATTAGGAGCAATTTTAATGGATAGAGCTGGAAGAAAACCACTTCTACTTGTAAGTTTTCATGTTGGGATATGAAATATCTGATTCTAGATCTGAAATGACTCGAGTCAGATTTAAAAATGTTTGTTTTTATTTGACTCATCTGAATGCCTGACTCGGGTTGATTTTGGTCCATCTGAGTCAAACACAAAACAAGTCTGCATTTTAAGAGCCCATTGACCGAAATAAACTGAAATGACTATTGCGTTTCTGACCAAAACAAGTCATAGTTAGACCACTCAAATTCAAACTCAGGCGAGTCAGATTCAGTAAAATCAGAAAAGCAAATACCACCCAAGTCTCTTACTAGCTTACGATAGTTCCTTTTTTCTTTCTTAACTTCACATCTCGATTTGTTATCTTAGGTTTCCGCTTCCGGGTTGTTTATTGGTTGCATTATACTTGCAACTTCTTTCTACATGAAGGTCTATGAATTTTCTCTTGAGTTGGTACCAGCACTCGCTCTCACCGGCATGATGGTTAGTGAAAAAGTCATAAACACAAATCTCTTCATTGAATTCTTTTCAGCTATCGATAAAGTTTTGATATATTAACGTCTCTTTTGTTTCGTTATCAGATATACGTTGGCGCCTTCTCAGTAGGAATGGGTGCCGTTCCGTGGGTTATAATGTCTGAGGTAGCTTAGCTTATCTTTCCCAAGTACAAGTTTCTCATTGACATATGCTTCACTTGAACTACTTAGAGTCTCAACCGAAATCACTTTTTTTTTGTAGGTATTCCCGATAAACGTAAAGGGAACCGCAGGAAGTTTAGCGACTTTAGTGAATTGGTTTGGGTCATGGACACTGTCTTTTACTTTCAACTTCCTAATGAGTTGGAGTTCTTATGGTAAGGATCGAAAATTCATATCTATAGTACATATTTTCAAATGAAAAAGAGGTCTAACTCTTGAACTATGATTTTACTTTCTTCTTATGGACTCATTGATACTTAATGATATGTTGGTTTCAGGTACATTTTTACTCTTTGCTATGGTTAATGCCCTATCTATTGTTTTTATCACGAAGATAGTACCTGAAACGAAAGGTCGTACTTTAGAAGAAATTCAAGTTTCCATGAACAAATTGTAGAAGAAGAGAAAGAAAAACACTATTCGCAATTTTGCTTATTCTTTTTGCGTATTTCCTTACATCTTCCAATGTCATAACTGATTACATCTTCGAATGTCATAACCGATATTGTACGTATAAGCAGATCTAGAGTTAGGTGAGAGTAGATGTGATGGATGATCTCGGAATCGTTTACCTATTGAAATGAGCTAACCATTTGAAAATCGAACTCTATAGTTCAATTGGAAGGAGCTTACCATAGATAAAAACATCTACTAAATACGAGTAAAATTAGGCTATTAGCTATCACTTGTGATATGACTTTCACCCATTTATGTATATACACCTAACTTCCAAGAAACATCAAGAACCTTAATTTAGAAATATAACAAGATTCACATCTTCCATGTTTAAAAGTAAAACCTAATTGATCTAACCATTTCCTCTTTACCCATCTTTTTTGCTTACAAGTAAATCCTTCTTCACCTTATTTCATCAATATCCTTCCATTTAAACTAATACCTAAAAAAGTCTTACCGAAAAGTTGATTAAAATCTAGTAAAAAATAATCATAAAATACATATTAAATCCTTCAAGAACAATAAAATTAAATAAGTTCATCTTCTTCATAAGATAAACCAAGAAGTCGAAAGAGATATGGTTTTTAAAAGAGTAGGTAATCTTATCAAGCTTCTTCCTACTGGAACTGTTTTCTTATTTCAGTTCCTTAATCCAGTTTTAACCAACAATGGAAAATGTCACACCATTAACAAATACATGGCTGGTTTTCTTGTTGCTATTTGTGGATTTTCGTGTGGTTTTTCGTCATTTACAGATAGTTATATCGGTCAAGACGGTCAAACTTATTACGGAGTTGCAACTATAAACGGACTTTGGACTTTGTCTGGATTCAACGATAATGTATCGGCTCATAAACTTCGGATAGGCGACGTGGTTCATGCTCTATTGACATTACTAGTTTTCGGTGTCGTTATTTTGTTGGACCCTAACACGATAAAATGTTTCTATCCTTCTTTCGAATCAACACAACAAAATTTGTTAATGGTATTGCCTCCACTTGTTGGTTCATTCGCTACTTCAGTATTCGCTATGTTCCCTAACAAGCGCCATGGGATCGGGTATCCTTCAACTCAAACCTCATTGAGGTAATCACATACATGGTGCTCGAGATGAAATATGCGGTTGATATACTATTGAATTACAGGAAAATATGTATAAAATTGCCATGTTATTGAAAATTTAGAGAAATTTATTCCGAAGATAAAAAGTAATAAAATGTATTGTTCATACTTATTTTCTTATGAAATGCCCTTCTCGTAAGACTAGAGAACCCAAATATATTAGGAAATATCGTACTCGCAGATTAAATTATCTTGTTCTAACGTTGTGGGTTTAGAAATGCCCTACACCATTTAGAAAGAAGAAGAGGAAGCTTCCTAAATCACAACCTAATGGACCACAAGATATCAATCAATTTCTAACTTTACATTTTATCCTTTAGGAATCTAAATGTCATTAGTTTTATGGTGATAGCATATGAATGGTTGCCATTAAAAGGAAAAGACATAGACATAATGTGCCATTATTTCATTAAATGTGACTAGACACATATAAACATACGTACTTGTGCCCACTTTTCTTTCCACCATAGTCTCTTACAACTTACAACAAATGGTCCCATCATATGTCCTTGGGCATAATTCAATTCACTTTCATGTGAGCTTCCAAATTGACTTTAATGTCAATCCATTCTTTAAGATTAATCATCACTTTTGGGTTTTAATGTTCACTTTTTTATACAAGTTTCGAAATTGTGTGATGGGAATGCATTGATGCAGTAATATACTAATATCAACATCAACCAAGTTGACAGTTTGAAGATATTGTTGTAAGTACACTGATGTAGAACGCAGCGGAATTTAAGAATAAAATAAACTAATACGAAGAACGATAAAATAACGATAAAATAACGATTAAATAACTCTAAATAACTGTAAACTCGATTAAACTTGATTGGGTTTTCTCTTCAACATCAGAATAATGGACAAACTAGATATCCTTTTATAGGATTCTGGACTTTCCTAGATAGACTTGAATTAGACTTTCCTAAATAATTAAAATACTGCAACTTCCTAAATAACTAGACTCAAATCTGGACCTTTCCAATTATTGGAAATACTAAAATAACATAATTTCCTAAACCTAAATTCTCTAATAATCATACTAAAATTGGGACTTCCTAAAACTATTCTCCATGGCCGGTTGGCCCATGGCCCGGTTTGGTCATGGAAAAAGCCTCCACGCCGGGTGCCCCTGCATCAGCTTCCCCTTCTCCCACGAGGTTCGTCCCGAACCGTTTCGACGAAGAAAATAATGTGAGCCGCCCATATACGCTGAATTCCGCCATGGCGATTCGTAATTCCCACTTCGAACGATTTTTACATTGAATCTGAAGGAGACGAATTTGGCAAAAAGCGCCAACTTCAATTCCAATCTCATATGCCACTGAATCAATTATAGTTGGAAGAGCTACACGTCGGTCTACTTCCAATAAATCAACATACGGAAAAGGGGGACGTTGGCGTTCATGTGCAGCTACATCCTTACCATATTCTCTAGGCTGAAGTATGAAATTAGGGATTGAAATAGTTCTGACCTTCTCACTTCCAACATCAAATGCAATTATACATGCACGTCGATCATTTGCACCCAAAAGAAGTGCTCTAGTGCTCTAATATATAGAACCACTAACATAAACCGAAGGACAGCCAACAGCCACAAAATAAGGTGCCACTTCATTGATCCTTCTCCATCTATTAAGCTTATTACAATTGTCTTCTCTCCCGACTCTAGCGACTAAAACTGTCAACACCTCACAAACACTATATGATATACTCTTATCTAAGGTATAAAATTGATGTAAACCAACCAACTTGTATTCACTGCAAGCAGGATCATATCCAAATTGATAGTTTGATTGTGAGATGAGTAAATTGTTATTATATGTTTCTTTGTTTACTACCGTTGGTTTAACCAGTGGTGATTCTTCTCGAGTACTGATATTGTACAAACGAGGAGTACAACCAAACCTTGAGTCAATAAAACAAATCAGGCCATTAATGGAGTTTGTAACTTATTTGAGGATAGAATGACATTGCTTTCCTTATGTTGTAAAATTGAATGGAGGCCGCTGTTGCTGCTCTTGTTTTTCCTTCTTTATAAAAATCTTTAAATAAGTCACATGTCAAGAAGATGTCCCCATCATATTCTGGTTTATAATTTTGATTTGGTAGTGTAGCGATTAAATAGGGATTAGGTTTACGTGATTTTGATCTGGAAAGGTGTAAATCAATGAAGTTTTCATCTTTTTGAATAATAGAGTTCCAACTTTTCCGGACAGATTTGAAACGAAGAAGGGATTTGACTGGTAATCTGGTTAGTATCTCATATACTATTGTATCTTCATGAACAATAACATTACTGCCACTAGTGTTAATAGGAGAAAGATATGGAATAATAACAATACCTTCACTGTACTTCTTCTTCTTGAATTTGTTGTTGTCGTCTTTGTTGTTGATAGTGGAAGAAACTGCATTCATCATCGTGTTGGGAGGTGCCATTCGTAAAGATGGAGCAGAATGATGGAAGAAAATTAGGGTTTCCTTCTTTATTGATGGAAAAAGAGAACGATTCACCATTGTTAATGGGATGGAAGATGAGGGTTCAATGTCGGACTGAAATTGTTTAACAGTTTGACGACTATCTTCTAGGTTTTGTTTTGGAGCTGACGTATTGGTTGTCGGTTGAAAAGTAGACAACGATGAGGTTTGTTCAGATATGGTTATATGAGGAAGTGTTTGGTCTCTAGTATCATCGAGTTCAACGTGTGGACCTTCTTCATCTAGATAGTCATCTTCTGTTTCTTCATGTTCTTCTTCTTCTTTAACTTCAACTTCTTCTTGAGCATCTTCTTTAACTTCTTCATACTTTTCTTTTTCTTTTTCCTGAGGAAAAGATATAATCGACGAGGAAGGTGGTTTACGTATTGTTTTGACGTCGTTACAATTATGTAGTATCTTATCCAAATCGGACTTTAGGGATAGAACCTTCTCTGAAAAATATGGTTGTGGTGGAGGTGGTGAGTAGTAAAGAAAAGATGATTGTGTTGGTGGTGGCGGTGCCGAAGATGGTAGAGGCGGTGAACACGGTTGTGAATAATAAGAGTACGGAGTTGGTGTATAAGAAGAATATGGATGTGAAGCTGTATAAGACAATGGTGGGGGTGGTGACGGTGATGATGAATACGGTTGTGGAGGGATTTCTCGTTCGATTTCTCCCGGATTCCAATGATAATTGTACGAGTCGTTATTCACATATAAACATGAAGAACATGAGCATTGATTCGTTATCTCTTGATGAGTATAATTTGATTGAATATAATCATCTTGACGAATATAATACGATTGATACTGATGTAACTGGTCTGGAAAAAAATTTCCAGAATCATTAGCCAAAAACTTTGGTGGCTCTGAATACCACATGATGTAGAACGCAGCGGAATTTAAGAATAAAATAAACTAATACGAAGAACGATAAAATAACGATTAAATAACGATTAAATAACTGTAAACTCGATTAAACTTGATTGGGTTTTCTCTTCAACATCAGAATAATGGACAAACTAGATATCCTTTTATAGGATTCTGGACTTTCCTAGATAGACTTGAATTAGACTTTCCTAAATAATTAAAATACTGCAACTTCCTAAATAACTAGACTCAAATCTGGACCTTTCCAATTATTGGAAATACTAAAATAACATAATTTCCTAAACCTAAATTCTCTAATAATCATACTAAAATTGGGACTTCCTAAAACTATTCTCCATGGCCGGTTGGCCCATGGCCCGGTTTGGTCATGGAAAAAGCCTCCACGCCGGGTGCCCCTGCATCTAGGGGTGGCAATTTAGTCCGAACCAGTGGGTTTTTTCCCGAACCCGCCCCTAATGGAACGGGTTTTACCGCCCCGTTTATTAAATGGGACGGTAATGGTATGAAGATAAAACCATTTACCGGGTTCGGGGCGGGTTTGGGATCAGGTAGTAAACCCCGCCCCGCCCCGATTAAATTTGTTATGTTATTATATATACAATAGGTTTCTAAAACATTTTATCTTATATCATCAATTTAACTATTTTATATTTTATATTATGTAATAAGTTGTAGTGTTTATATTGATAAAACCAAAATGTTAAAAAAATTTGTTTATAATATTTATATTATTTTGATTAATCTTAACTTATTTGAAATAAAAATATGAAATTTATGTTTAAATCTGACCAGCCCCGCACCGTTTCATGTTAAACGGGGCGGGGCGGGTCGGTAATGGTTGAGTAATTTCTAGTCGGAACGGGTATGGTAATTAAATAACCACCCCGATTAACTATTGGGGCGGGAATGGTAAAACCCGTTTATTAACGGGGCGGACTTGGGAAAGAGGTAACCCGTCCCAAACCCGCCCCGTTGACATCCCTACCTGCATCATACACATTCATAAAAAATGTGAGACGCCCAGACTTGACGTTTAGAAAATTTTATTGCGCTAATAGGTTCATATAAAGCTGAAAATTTGATAAATCTATCAACATAAAGTGCTTTATGTTTGATCGACTTATCAACCCGAATATAATAGGTTGTTAGTCCAAAACATTCTAAGTTTTGATCTAATTTGATGAAGATTTTCAGACAATATGCAGACTTTACTTATATATTAACTATATAGTGCTTTAGGCCAGTAGTTAGCCAGGACTCAGCAGTTTGTAGAAGGATTTAAATTCGAAAGTGATTGTGTTTGTTGTTATACCAATGTCATCTTAATGAGTATGGTAGTCAATATAAAAAAAAAGTGTATCATATTGAATTATGAATGTTTAAGATAGGTAGCTATAGGTTTTGAAAATGATAAAAGATGCTACAATAATAGTCAAACTCCAGATTCTAATAGAAATCATTTGTGTAGTTAAAAAATTCATCAAGAAAAAGGAGAGCTGATTCGAAAATAAAGACTAAATATTCTATGTGGATCTGGACTCTGGAGTAAGCTTTGACTTGTAGCCTCTCTTAGCTATGCCCGTAAGTTCTAGCATAAAGGTTACCATGTCAATGGGAACAAATAAGTAGGCCTATTCATGACATTGGTCCTAATAATGTTGGTGTCTATGAAGATAAAGATTCAATTATCTTTGGACCAGGACTACTCACATGTTAGATTTACTAACTTCCCCACAAATTTTTATTTATCACATGTTTACTCCCTCTTCCCATGTGACAGGAGACCAGAAAAACAGCTAGAAAAATTTGAAAGGACAACAAAGGAGTTTTGTTACTGAAAAATACCAATGTACTACCTTACTTTTTTTTTGTTGTTTCCTCTAAGGAACAAAGATACAAAAAAAAAATGTTAGAAAGTCACAATTTTTTTTTCATATGATAGGAGTGGATGAGGCGAAGCGAAATACATATAATTTCTTCATGATTTAGATTGAGAGATTGCAAAAAAAGAGACTGACCACAGAACAAAGGAGATGTGGCCGACTTTCATTGGCCTGGTCAACATTAGCCTGTGGTCGACTCTTTTTTCAACCTGTTAAACATTATGGCCTGGTACGTAACTTTATCCCTCCAATGGTGATAGTCCCACATCGCAGGCTCAAGATCACAGGTACATGATTTGTTCTTGACGAAGGCTCCACGAGCGTGATAAAACGCTTCGCCACTTACTAAGCTTGAGCTTTCACCTATAGCCTAGGCTTTGCACACTCTCGTGAAGAATGTGAGACTATCACAATCTCTCACCTACAATGCAAAGTCATCCTTGACTCTTATACTATTTGTTATGCCCTAAGTCTTAGCCGCTAACGATATTGTCCCTGCTTTTGACACCCCAGACCCAAGCTCTCAGGTACGGGGTTTTGTTCTTGGAGGATTTTTGGGTGCGCTCCTGGAGCCTTAGCCAAGAAAAGAATCTCCTACCTGTCCCATGCATCTAAAACTCTCTCTCTCTCTTACTCTCTCTAACACACTCTCTATATCTAAAACTCTCTCTACCTTATATAAATCTTTCTTCTCACATTCTCTCCTTGGTGGTTGCTTACCAAAAATGCTGAGTTTCTGCAAGAGAAACTTGTTTAACCCTTCTTCTTCTTCTTCTTCTGAATATCATCATCACCCCAGAATTCGATTCCCCAACTTCAATTCTATGGATTCTGGATTAACCTTAATCATGGGCGATTCTCCAAGACCCGAAAATGTCTTAGAATCATCTTCCCTTAAGAGGCCAATAACTAGTTCAAAAAGTAAGAAATTTAGTAATCCATCCAATGTGTTCTGTTCTTGTACAGAGAGTTTAGGGTTTGAAAGTTCTGATCAAATAATGGAAAAGGATTCTGGGGAAATTAGGTTATCAAGATCGAATGTTGAATCGAGATGGAGAATAAGATTAAGGGTTGATAGAATTAAGAGAAGAAATGAATTATTTAAGAAGAAAATGAAGAAAGATTTTCCACCTCCTCTGTCTTCAATGAATCAAAATGGAAAACCTAATTTCTTTCTAAAATCAGTTAGGAAAGAAGGAAGGTTAGAATTAAAAGAAGTTTGGATTAATCGTCCTGAGATTTTTCATGTTTCCCGCCAAGATGGACGGCTCAGATTGAATCTATTAGTCCCACATGAAATTCTTGAACAAGAAGAAGATGAAGAAGAAGAAGAAGAAGAAGAGAGTGATGAGAGTGAACAGAGTAATGTTAGAGAGATGAAGTTTTCATTTACAAGTAGTAGTGGAGAAGGATTCCGGCGGTGTCATGAACGGAGCCACCACCACAACTACCACCTGCAAATGTGGAACCGGCAAGAATTGACGACGAGGCCAATTGTTCATGTTCTTTGAATTCCAGCTCTGCTTTTTTTTTTTTTTTTTTATGTCAAAATGCTAAATTTAGATTTTAAAAAATTCATGTTAAGTTATAAAAATGCTACAAAGTACAAAGAATTTTTACTTAATTTCGTACGATAATGGTCAGGGTCCAAGTTTAACTCAGATCTCAAATCTGACTCGATATCTAAATTGACTCAAGTCAACTTTCAGACAGTATTTCGGTCTTGGCCAACCGCTCGACAAATTCAGTCAGTTTGAAGAAAGGATAAAGAGATGGGCCAATAGGTAGGAGGCCGAAATAGAGCCTTATATGAAGATCCATGAGATTGAGCTCAAAGTAAATCAAGATATCAAATGTACATATATATAGTAATTACCATTTACTAGTGTATGTGATTATGAACATTTTAAATTGACAATCAAAAGTTTTGCTACAAGAAAATTAATTATAGGCGGAGGAAAAAAAAATCAAGAAATCACCTTCGTCACTTGTTAATTCTCCATATACCAGATGTACATGACGATCTTGTTATTTTCAATACCTTTTTATTCGTTTTCTTCCTTCGTCTATTAACATTTTCTTGAGCATTGTCATTATCTACCTTAACGATATCGACTTTGACAATGTGGTGATCAGAAGTTCCTTTCGAAGATAGTACCGAGTAAGATCCTGGTACAAATTTATACGGTGAATCTTGTGATGTCAATATATAATCGACCCTTGTTCCATACTTACATGTACCTTGGACATCTGCAATATAAACACAAATAATGAGACATAAGAAGATTATTTTCATGGCTTCCCTTCATGTGGTGTAAGCAGAGTGTAAGAATAAACAAAAGCCGATGGTAGAGATGGTTATCTTACTTTGGCCTTTGGCTATCATAACAACTGATTCGCATTCACCTGCGAAGTCTTTTCCATCTATATATTGCTTTCCTTTTAAGAACTTCATCACCTCAACTTTCGGAG
>BEHA01050287.1:241666-254307 GCA_002897215.1 Eschscholzia californica subsp. californica | reverse complement strand
AAAGATGCTACAATAATAGTCAAACTCGAAGATTCTAATAGAAATCAATTGTATAGTTAAAAAATTCATCAAGAAAAAGAGAGCTGATTCGAAAATAAAGACTAAATATTCTATGTAGATCTGGACTCTGGAGTAAGCTTTGACTCGTAGCTTCCCCTAATTATGCCCGTAAGTTCTAGCATAAATGTTACCATGTCAATGGGAACAAATAAGTAGGCCTATTCACGACATTGGTCCTAATAATGTTGGTGTCTATGAAGATAAAGATTCAATTATCTTTGGACCAGGACTACTCACATGTTAGATTTACTAACTTCCCCACAAATTTTTGTTTATCACATGTTTACTCCCTCTTCCCATGTGACAGGAGACCAGAAAAACAGTTAGAAAAATTTGAAAGGACAACAGAGGAGTTTTGTTACTGAAAAATACCAATGTATCTACCTTACTTTTTTTTTTGTTGTTTCCTCTGAGGAACAAAGATGCAAAAAAAAAAAATGTTAGAAAATCACAATTTTTTTTTTCATATGATAGGAGTGGATGAGGCGAAGCGAAAAACATATAATTTCTTCATGCTTTAGATTAAGAGATTGCAAAAAAAGAGTCTGACCACAGAACAAAGGAGATGTGGCCGACCTTCATTGGCCTGGTCAACATTAGCCTGTGGTCGACTCTTTTTTCAACTTGTTAAACATTATGGCCTGGTACGTAACTTTATCCCTCCAATGGTGATAGTCCCACATCACAGGCTCAAGATCACAGGTACAGGATTTGTTTTTGACGAAGGCTCCACGAGCGTGATAAAACGCTTCGCCACTTACTAAGCTTGAGCGTTCACCTATAGCCCAGGCTTAGGACACTCTCGTGAAGAATGTGGGATTATCACAATCTCTCACCTACAATGCAAAGTCATCCTTGACTCTTATACTATTTGTTACGCCCTAAGTCTTAGCCGCTAACGATATTGTCCCCGCTTTTGACACCCCAGACCCAAGCTCCCAGGTACGGGATTTTGTTCTTGGAGGATTTTTGGGTGCGCTCGTGGAGCCTTAGCCAAGAAAAGAATCTCCTACCTGTCCCATCTAAAACTCTCTCTACCTTATATAAATCTTTCTTCTCACATTCTCTCCTTGGTGGTTGCTTACCAAAAATGCTGAGTTTCTGCAAGAGAAACTTGTTTAACCCTTCTTCTTCTGAACATCATCATCACCCCAGAATTCGATTCCCCAACTTCAATTCCATGGATTCTGGATTAACCTTAATCATGGGTGATTCCCCAAAACCTGAGAATGTCTTAGAATCATCTTCCCTTAAGTCAATTACTAGTTCAAAAAGTAAGAAATTTAGTAATCCATCCAATGTGTTCTGTTCTTGTACAGAGAGTTTAGGGTTTGAAAGTTCTGATCAAATAATGGAAAAGGATAGTGGAGAAATTAGGTTATCAAGATCAAATGTTGATTCGAGATGGAGAAAAAGATTAAGGGTTGATAGAATTAAGAGAAGAAATGAATTATTAAAGAAGAAAATGAAGAAAGATTTTCCACCTCCTCTGTCTTCAATGAATCAAAATGGAAAACCTTATTTCTTTCTAAAGTCAGTTAGGAAAGATGGAAGGTTAGAATTAAAAGAAGTTTGGATTAATCGTCCTGAGATTTTTCATGTTTCCCGCCAAGATGGACGGCTCAGATTGAATCTATTAGTCCCACATGAAATTTTTGAACAAGAGGAAGAAGAAGAGAGTGAACAGAGTAATGTTAGAGAGATGAAGTTTTCATTTACAAGTAGTAGTGGAGAAGGATTCCGGGGGTGTCATGAACGGAGCCACCACCGCCACCACCACAACTACCACCTGCAAATGTGGAACCCGCACGAATCGACGACGAGGTCAACTGTTCCTGTTCTTTGAATTTCAGCTCTTTTTTAATGTCAAAATGCTAAATTTTAGAATTCAAAAAATTCATGTTAAGTTATAAAAAATGCTACAAAGAATTTTTACTTAATTTGGTACGATAATGGTCAGGGTCCAAGTTTAACTCAGATCTCAAATCTGACTCGATGTCTAAATTGACTCAAGTCAAATTTCAGACAGTATTTCGGTCTGGGCCTCAGTAAGTTTCGCTCTAAGAGCATCTCCAATGCAACACTCAAACTCTAAATCTTAGAGTGCCGTATAGGAATTTTTGGAGTTTTTCTTTAAAATCCATCTCCAATGCAAAACTCAATATGAATCTCTAAACTGATGTGTCATCCTTAAGAGGACACTCTAAATTTAGAGTGTCCTCTTGAGTTTCTCTAAGTGCCACATAAGCTTATCAAGTAATTTTATACCAAAATATAGGTTTTTAGAGTTTCTCTTGAGTGTTGCATTGGAGAAGACTTTGCAATAGAGTAACTCTAAAGGACCAAATAGGAAAGAGATCATTTAGAGATCCACTTTTCACACTTGACACATAAGATTTTTAGAGTTTTTCTTGAGTCTTGCATTGGAGATGCTCTTAGGGAAGTAAGGATAAAGAGATGGGCCAATAGGTAGGAGGCCGAAATAGAGCCTTATATGAAGATCCATGAGATTGAGCTCGATATCAAATGTACATATAAATAGTAATTACCATTTACTAGTGTGTGTGATTATGAACATTTTAAATTGACAATCAAAAGTTTTGCTACAAGAAAAATAATTATACGCGGAGAAAAAAAAAATCAAGAAATCACCTTCGTCACTTCTTAATTCTCCATATACCCGATGTACATGACGATCTTGTTATTTTCAATACCTTTTTATTTGTTTTCTTCCTTCGTCTATTGACATTTTCTTGAGCATTGTCATTATCTACCTTAACGATATCGACTTTGACAATGTGGTGATCAGAAGTTCCTTTCGAAGATAGAACTGAATAAGATCCTGGTACAAATTTATATGGCGAATCTTGTGATGTCAATATATAGTCAACCCTTGTTCCGTACTTACATGTACCTTGGACATCTGCAATTTAAACACAAATAACGAGACATAAGAAGATTATTTCCATGGCTTCCCATCATGTGGTGTAAGCATAGTGTAATAATAAACGAAAGCCGATGATAGAGATGGTTATCTTACTTTGGCCTTTGGCTATCATAACAACTGATTCACATTCACCTGCAAAGTCTTTTCCATCTATATATTGCTTTCCTTTTAAGAACTTCATCACCTCAACTTTCGGAGTCGGTTTTCCTATCTCTTCATAGTACTAAAAAAGGGTTTTCGGTTTGTGAGTTCAATAAGAAAAGATACTTTTATAGCGATATGAAGAAATTTGTGCAGAATGTCTTTACCGTTACTATATCTGACCATCTCTCAGCCGAATAATCAGTTTCGTCTAGTGAATTAAGACCTCCTGCTAAGATATGAGGTCCATCGTTAGCTTGAATAATCGCATTTATCTGTTTCATTCTCCAGTTTTCGTCTAGATGGTCCAGATGAGTGCAATGAAAGTTCACTTCCCCCACTCGAGGAACACTCACTGTCGCTTTCAACACATTCCTGCATCGAATTTTAATCACTAAAAAAGTTCAAGAAGTATACTACTTTTTAACCAAGAAACAAGTAAATTTTGAAGTTTAATGTCATATTGATTCATGGGGAAGACCAAAGACTAAGAAAAAAGCGCAAATTTCGGTAGTGTTTTTTATGGCGAAAGAAACCAACAAAAGAGACCAATAATGAAAGTAAATATTCGCACAAAACACAAGAGAGTTATGTGGTCCGGTTGGTGAGATCACAACGAATAAATGACACGATGAGTGTTACTTGAAAACAAGATTACATATATTTCTCAAAGATTTTAGTATATTGTAACTCACTAAAACCTTATCACTTGGCCGCTTTTAACTCTCTCTCTCTCGAAAATCCTAAAATAGGATACTTAAAGATTTATATTGATGACAACCCTTTATAAGATTAGAACAAATGGTTTCCTGGGTAGCAAATTGGGCTAGATATCTACTCATATTCAAAACACTTTCAACGAGTATTATGTAGGAAAGAAGTGAGTACCTGAAATCGGAATCGTCGAAGATTTTTTGAACTTGCCATTGCTTAATAGGCCATTTTGATAGAATAGCATTTCCATATTCTGGTGCCCAACTCTCTGCAAACACATAATGCATCCCTAAAGCACTTGCTAAATCAGATAGAGGTTTCATCCCTTTCTCTTCCTCTGCTTTCACATCTTGCAAAGCTAAAATATCAGCATCAACTTCTCTTAAAACTTCCAAAATTGTTCTACTAGTACTTGCCAAATTCACACAATACTCTTGACTATTAGGAAGACTCCTACTAGACCTCATGAACAAAGGAGTTTTCTCTTTCAAACTCTTACCCTTTTCGTCGTTTAATTGTCTACTTCGTTCTAACGAGATTTCGTTATCGGGTAGATTAATTGAAACCCTTAACTTCGATTTCGAAAAGGAATTTGAATGTAAAGGTGATTGCTTTAGTATACTCTTTGGTTGATCATTTATAGACTTTGATCGAACTTCGAATTCTCTTGACTTCTTAACCTTCAAAAAATCCTCTTCCCCATAATCAAAATCAATTGAATTCTCAAACTTGGGTATTGCAGGAGCCATGGAAAACATGGCAGCATTGAAAGTTGCTAACCTAATAGGTCTTTCTGCAGATTTAGAAAAACCCATTTCTCCATCAAATTCTTCTTTGAGATGAGTAGTTTGGGTTGATTTTCCAAACTTTCTAATCATGATTTTAGGCTTACAACGACGATGAATAGGCCACCGAAACCTCGAATAAACTCGCCTAAGCTTTTGATTGAGAATACTAAGCATGATAAAGAATTGGGTATCGAAAGAAATTGATTCTAACTTTCTTCATTCTTGGTTGCATAAGAATAATATAGTATTGATGTTTAAAGCTGTCTTTTTTTTATTATTATATGTTCTTTTATGATCAAATAATTAGGGTGAGATTAGTTTAGAGGAAAGGATCTTTTGGAAGTTGATTTTTGCCACTTGGTAATGAAAGAGGGGATGAGAGTAGGTTTTGTGGGTCCAATCAAATGGACATAAGAAGAGATTGTAGAGAGAGAGAGAGGGAATAAATAAATGTAGAGAGAGAAAGAAGATGGACCCAAAGTTTTCAACTACTCTAGCAAATACCCTAACTACTCTTCAAACCATTTCATGCAAACAAGGATTCTTGATTGAAACGCCACGTAGCTCAAAACCCATAGCATCCAACTACCAAATATAACCCTTATTATGACTTACAAGAGTAGACCTCAATCGTCCACCACCCTTTGGTGTAACGGATGGACACCCCTCTTAAGACCATGAGGTCATGGGATCGAGTCTCGGTGGAAGCAGTTGCCATCAAGATTTATCCTATGTAATTTAGGCTATAAGAATGTAATAATTTGTCGGGCTTTAGGCCTCTTCGTTGTCGGGCTTTAGGCCTCTTTCATTCTCAGTTTAAAGTAGGCGGTTATCGTGCTCAGTACATCTCCATGATGCATCAATGCCTTGTAACGACTAACGTAGACCGTAGTCGAATTCTCAAAAAAAAAAAAAAAGAGTAGACCTCAATCTCAAAACACTCTCACCCTAAAACATGTTAAGTTGTTGGTTTAAGAATAATTTTGCTTTTCTTTTAAATGCATGTATAGTCTTAAGAGGTAGAGTTTGAACAATATCCCCATAATAAGCGGAGAACTATATGTGTGATGTGTCGCAAGCTCAAGATCATATGGTAAGGTTCATATACGTGACTTGGTGTGCTTAGCATTATTGTTGATATCCTTTATGATTCAATGAAGCATCGTATGTCTTTTGGACAACATGAGCGTAGCTCGTATGGTTGGACACCAAGGTGTCATGTCACCGAAGTTTTAATTTCTGCATTTCGTCCCATGTATTTTGAGCATATTATGTCGGCAACCATAATACTTTTTCTCCCCTACTATTCAAGTTGAATTCCGACCAAGATATACGACTTGGTAGAATTTAGAGAGAAAAATCTTTCTCAAAATCTTATCCGACCATATACCTCAATTTAGATTCATCCAATATAGTATTGGGGCATAGGGTCCTTTTCCTTGTCAAAAAGCCTAGATAGCTAAGTTCTAACTAAGCAAATGAGCAACTCTAATTGGTTTAGGATTGGTACTAGTCTTTCTTTTTCTTTTAAAACTTATTTCTTATATCTCCTATAATAAAAGTTAAAGGTAAGGGAGACCTTTATGATGATCATACTTTATATACTTTTGGGAAATTTCCAAGTTCCATTACTAAGGAAAAAAAAACTCCAATATAAAGATCAAGAAATGGGTCCAAATGGAAATTCATAAGAAACCAACAATCTTAAAAACCCATCTTCAATTTTGTCATAGATTAGAAAATTTATCATCAACCTTGTGGAGGGTGTCTATAGAAGGGTATTTTAGGAAGTTTGACAAAACAACAAAACCCACCATCTTTGTGTGGTTGTCTAATACACATATTATTGGGATGACAAAGATATAATAATTAATAAGTAGAATAAAAAGGTGGTAGTGGTAGAAGGAATATATAGAAGGGGATCCCTTTTCATATTAGCTTTGCCTTTTTGTTTTCTTGAACAAAAGTTAATAAAATAGTTTAATAGGAGAGTTTATATGTGAAAATGGAGCTGGATTTGCTGTAATAAAAGAAAAATGACAAATTTTCATGGGTAGGTATCGAGGGATCTCAGCAAATTTGACAGCTTTTATTTTTTGCCCTAATTTGGAATTTTATGAATGTTGGATTCCTTTTAAATCAATCAATCAAATGTTGGTCTAATGAAAACAAAGAAAAAAGAACCAAACCTTGTGAAATAATAATAGAGTTAGATATCCAAAATCTTACTGTTATAGAGTGAGTTTATCTAGAGTGATAATGTTTTTTTTTTTTTCTGCTGGAATCAATCCAAATACATGTAAATTATTTGTTTGGATTTGTGGCTTGATAGTGTTGATGTTTGATTAAGATGAATTCATGGATATACAGATGGATGCCACTTTCACAAGAAAAAAAATCATGAGTACAAAATATTGAGTGGAAAGACTTTTTTGTTTCGTTTTTCATTTTGTTTTCTTTTGCTGGCAAAAAAAATCTATTCGCTCGCTCTTCCTGTCTTTTCAAAATCTCTCTCCCCTGTCTTTGTGTCCTCCTACTTCTTTGTTATCTCTCTCTATCCGGTGAAGGGGTCTTCTCCCCTGGCCAGACAAAGAGAAGGGGAGCAAGGAGGAGAGAGAAAGTAAAAAATGGTGGTGGACTCTCGTCGGAAAAGGTGGAGATGGTTGTCAAAGAAGAAGTTTTATATCTTAGAAAATTTTCTTGTTTTCTTCAAAAAAATCTAACATGTATAAGCCACGACGACTGTTTCAAGGAAACAAGAAAAATTTTCGAGATATAAAATTTACGAGAGAGATAGAAATCAGAGACCCGGGAGAGAGAGAAAGACAAAGGTGGTGGTGGCGAGATATAAAAAACGTCGACAGCAGGGTTCGAACCTGCGCGGGCGAAGCCCAACAGATTTCAAGTCTGTCTCCTTAACCACTCGGACATATCGACCTTTTTGTTATGAAACTGAATGTATAGTAAATAGATATCAAGAAACCCTAATCACATATCATTGTTTAATTTCAAAACCAAATGTCAGTAATTGTACTACTAATTTCCCAAAGATTAACCCATAATTCAAATTCAAATTCAGATTTAGATAACAAGAAAGGTTTTTCAACAGAAAAAAAAAAGATAAGAAAGGTTGGGAGAATATAAGATGGCTAATGCCAAAAACAAGCTAAGAATTACGGACAACAATGCGCTGTTCGATAGGAGTCTTGCACAAAGGGCATTCCTTTATCCCCTGCGTCTCATGAATCTGGTTACACTCTCTGCATATAATTTGATGAGCGCACGGAAGAAAAACCACCGAACGTTCCTCCGCAAAGCAAAAAACACATTCCTTCGCCCGTCCTTTTTCTCCTTTCCACTTAAAAATACTCAACTTGTCCATCAATGGTGATACCTCAGGGAGTTGGATTACTTCTTGGCTAAGCGATTTCGAGCTCATTCCATTCTTTTGTTTCAACTCACATATTTCTTTCTCAAGCTTTTGAATTTCCTCTTTAGCTTTCTTCAATTCTTTTTCTACTTTTTGTTTCATTTGTTTTACCTTCAACTTTGCCAATACCTCAATTTCTTCTCTTTCTTTTCGAATGGCACTAACTTGTACAAGTAGTTCTTCTTTCACCTCTTCTGCTTCTTTCCTCTTACCCTGTAATCATTTAATCAAACTTCGTGAGAATAGTTTCACCTGTAAAAAAAAAAATACAACTTAGAATGTTATATCTAGGTCATCTTTACTCAATGCTAATAGGTTTTGAGTTGGATGCCCGCAAACTTAACATATGGTATCAGAGCTAGACTCACACATGAAAGACCCAACAGTTCAAAAGACACGTGCAAGGCTAAAAAAAACGCCACACCTGCTGGGCGCGTTAGAGTAGTTCCACATGGGAGAAGGGTCTTCTCGTCCTCTCCACTTATTGTCAACTGGTTTTGAGTCGGGTCTCAGCAAACTTAACAAACTTCAATATCTTTCGTTTTTACTCACTAAAATTCTTTCATAACATTTTGAATAGAAGAACTGAAAAAATTTACCTCCATTTCTTCAAGAACTTGTTTAGCTTCAACTAGTTCTCGCTCGAGTTGTTCTCGCTTCTGTATACAAGCTCTGAGCTCTATTTCCTCCAAGTTGTTTTGTTTTTCGATAGCTTTAAGCTTGTTCGTAGCTTTCTTCACTCTGTTTTTAGCTGATTTGCAGTTTCCTTCTGACATAAAATCTTTTGTTCCAGCAACCACTATCTCCTCTGACAAATTCGATTGCTCCTCTTCGAGCTTGTTAGTATATTCATCATTCAAATCAATCTGACTAGCAATCTCACTCAGTTTCTTATCGACTTCATATGATTTTTTCAAAAAGGTTTCATCCATTTTCATCTTTCCTTTCATTAAACGCGTCGTTTCTTCCTTTTCTTTCCTTAAAGTCTTGAGTTCTTCAGTGTCTTTCATTAGCCTTCTTATGGTTTCCTTTACCATCCGATTAGCCAACTCTCTCCACTCATCTTTCTTCTTCTCCAATTCCTTGATCCTTGCTAGCATCTTATCAATGATCTTGTCTTTCTCTTCTTCGGGGATCAACTTTAGTATTTGACGTACTTCATCTTTCTTGTCGTACGACATTAACAATTGTTCTAAATTTTCGTAAGGATTCCGAGGTGAGCTCATTTGAGAGCTCAATATGCATCTCATTGCATCGATCTCGCTTAAAGAACTAGCATTCTTAACAAAGTGTACCATCATTTCAAATAAAAATTCCTTTAGGTCTTCTAAATCCTCAAAAAGTCCTTTTCCTACACTATCAACTTTTACTTCTTTTTCATCATTCCAAAAAGATAAGACAGTATCGACGATATTCGTCACAGGATCCTTCAACCCATAGCTAATGAACCCATATCTTATAACACCTTCTTCAGCAACCGTCTTCTTATAACCCAAGTTTACAATCTTCTTAATTGCGGTTTCGAAAATTTTATGTAATTTGTTTAGGATGAGTTCTTTAAGTTGATCCGGGTTTAGTCGATTAATGCTATTATTATCAATAGATTCATATATTTTCGATATCAGAACTGCAGTTATACTTTTTAAAGCAGTCAGTTCTTCTTGAATTTCATCAATATGGGTTTCAACCATTCCTAATGAAACTGAAAAAGAAAAACAGAGGAATCAATTATTCATCATATTAAAGAAAACGGGAAGAAGAAAAGAAGAATGAATTTGATGAAATTATACCTAATTTGAAGTTTGAGCATGATTCACCATCCTGCAGCAAAGCCATTGAAATAACAAAGAAAATTGTAAAAATTCTAGCTGACTTAGGTGGTTTTTGTTTTTCTAAAAGTCAAATCTGATTTGTCTGAATGGTTGACTCAGGTTGACTTTGTGCCTCTGACTTATCTGACGATTGACAACTGACAACTTTCTCACACTGATTTTAAGTCAAATTGACTTTGACATAAAATAAGTTTAAATACTCCATCGTCTGAAATGACTATTGTGCCTTTCGTCAAATCAAGTAATCCAATCTCTTACAAGTCAGATTCAGACAAAACAAATTTTAAACGGTAAAAAACCCACCTTTATGTTATTTTCATAGAATCCATCGTCAAATTTAACAGAAAGTAAAAAGAGGAAGAGACTTACGTAAGTTGGGAATGGTATCGACTGAAAGGCCGATTTAGGATCAAGAAAACAAGTTGGAGGTGTGACTGAATTTGTAGGTTGAATGAACATCCAATTTTCATCTAACATAGTAAGAGTAAATAGGTGAGAACACCTGAAGTACATATCGTCCCTTAACGCATATATCCTTCGTAAAAGATTCGCATCCATAATTTGACCTAATCGATTATTCAGCTTTCTCCTTGTAGTCTTCTTATTTTCGAATCTTTTGATTCATTTATCTATTACCTGTTAAGTACAAGAAATTGTTAAAACGATCTTTTATTTTGGTATAAAATATTCACATATTCGTCGATTCTATTTTACATATAAGAAACTCCTTTTACTTGTACTTGATTAGCTTGATATAACTTCTCCTTTCATTAATAGATATAAAAAGTTTACTTGATTTGAAAATGCAAGCAAAAAGACTTTGTATTTCTTACAAAATCAAAATATCAAATATGCAATGCCCATATACCAACACAAGCTTCTCATAAAAAAAAAAAACACAAGCTAGAGGGAAATCTCAATTTTCTTAATCAAGAATCTTAAAATGAAATTTGATAGTGAAAAGTTGAAAAATCACAAAGAAATAGAGTAGAATTATACCGATCGATTTTGTCTTTGACGAGGGTTGATGTTTTACGGATCGCTTTTTGGCAGCTCAAACTGAAAATCTTGATAAAATTTCCGATCTCTTATACAAGGGAAGAACATAAACGAAAACTTGTAATGGAAATGAGAAGTCTAAGTATTTATAGATGGGCGACACAATCTTTCTGTAGAAAAGATTATAAAATAGAAACTTACAGCGCCCCTGGTAAATAGTAAATTCAAGCAGTCGAATTGTAAAAACCAGCACACAGTTTCAGAGTATCTAAAAAAAGAAATGTCTAGAAGTTTATTTACCGATGAAACACATTTTCTCTTTATAAATTTACTATCTTTTTTTATATGAAGTTTATGATTAAAAAAATCAATTAGAATTTATTTCTTGATTTAAGAAAATAGAGAGTTAATTCCATTTTGCCCCCTTAAAGATTCCAAAATGACCCACTAAAGTGACCAGATCCCAAAATGACCCCTTCTGTATTACTTCATACTGTCAAACTTTTGATCTATTAAAGGAAATCAAATGGTTGGTTTGCGAGCTGTGATTTCATATGCCTGCGAGCCTTAACGGCTACGTGTGATTCAGCTTCTTGACGTATCAACGTAAACTTCCGCGCTTGGCTTTGGAAGTTTATCTGAGTTAGTCAGGCCCAAAATAAACGAGGACAAATAACTGAGAAATACGAAAAAGTGTACACGAGAAGCAACAAATCTTTTCATGAATCAGATATTTTCAAATGGTTTGTCAGAATATAAATGTTATTTCTGTTCTATTTGGTCACGACAAGATGGACTCATATCCAATTATCAGGACCTAACGCTTTGCTTGCTTCAGCACCGGGGCGAGATTTTGCTTTGCTGGGTGAGCGCCTGTATAACCGTTGCTGCTCCATGAGTTAAACCTTGTAAGCTCCTAATGCTGCTAGGGCCGAACGGGCTCTCTCCGATCTATGTTCTTGTTTCAGTGCTGGATGTTAGCCGAACTCCTCGCACCAATAGGCCCAGTACGGCTAGAATAAATGGAGATCGTTGTTTCAGAATCTAGTCAGGTTTCGTGTACTCGAGCAACATGTGAGGAGACCTGTAAATCTTTACCAAGGTCCAGTAAAGAACTTCTTCAACTTCGAGTTCACCTTCAGCTCTTGCTGCATAGATATCCTCACAGATCGCTATTAACCTACACGTAAAAGATAATTCCAAACAAATTTTCACAAGAATATATACCAAGTTCGCAATCTAGTTCAGATACTGTCACTTAAATTAGACTGAAAAAAGGGTACTTATATATATCACCTGTCACAAGATGGAAGATTTTCGAAGGGTATTCTCATCCGAAGGTCTGAACATTGAAGTCTTATGAACCGACCAACGGCTAACACGAAAGAGATGTATAGACCCCAGATACTGAACTTGCTAAGAGTATCACCAAGGATACCTTCTGAAAAATATCAAGGACCGGATAAAGAACCGAAGAAGAAATCAAGAAATTTATTAGCATTAAAGTAAATTACCAAATAACCAAATAATGTTGGTTATTGTCGTAAAACTTACGTGGTGTTTCCTCGGATACAATGACAGCCATGGGTCCTGTCAATCCACCACATCCACTAACATTCGATGCATGTATATCATGGAAGGACCACCATTCGGTGCTCCCACGATTCAAAACAAGTTCCCCGCTCACTTGATCTACCTATAAATACAAAAAACGAACATTAGAAGAGTTT
>BEHA01050287.1:168818-239942 GCA_002897215.1 Eschscholzia californica subsp. californica | reverse complement strand
GAAATATTTCGAAATTTAATTCCTTGTTTTGAAGAAGGCGGGAACAATAAAAGGCCGAAAGTAAGCTTACCATTAAGATGAATACAAACTCCTTTGGGAATTGATCTTCAAGTTGGTACACCTCTAGAAATTCGCTATTGTGTTTTATGACAGATTGGTAGAAAATGGCAACCAAAAAGAAGACAGTCAAATCTGCACAAAAAATGCAAGCATACAGATCAAGTTCTCTTTTGCCTCCCCCAATTATGGAGATTATTGGGTAGGGAAATCCAATTTCATCGACTAAACCTACACGTTCAGCTTTTATAATCTCCTTCGCCACATCAATTGCTGGAGTTAGTGACTTATACAAATCTGTTGGAGAGCAATTTGTCTGATCGGAAGCATATACAACCTCGAGAACTGTCAAGGCTAATTTTGGATTTTCTTGACTTCTTTCAATGCTTTGAATCCGAACCCGACTTGAAGAACTGCACAGATCAGGGTTCTTTTCCTTGCATCTCTCACCGTGAACGATTTTAAGCAACTTGTTTAAGCCTGACTCGATCCGCTGCGGCTGAATTCCATCATCCGGCCACTCATTAACTACCATTGAGATCTGTACAAAGTAAGGTGGAGTTTCTGCTCCATGGGTCAGCGATTTCCAGTACCTGGAGAATGTTCTAACCATTGTACGGACGGAATTTCTTAGTATTATAAACAGACTCTCTGCTCTCTCTGTCCGACTAGGTTTCTCGATCACGTCTTCGTTACGGCTATTGCCTTTTCTATAAAATTTGAATTCCATAACAGATATCCATTCACCATCTTTCACATTAATAGAGCACTGCAAGAGAGTAAACACATACGCCAGAAAGAGCGGTAATGTCCTTACCACAAAAGAAGAAACGATTTTTTGATTCGGAAATCCTAATTTATGCAGTAACTCCCAATGTATTTCTAACTCCCAGTGTTGAATGATAATTTGATAGAGGTAGAGTAGTAAAATATAAACCTCGGTGTACATTAGCATAATTACCCAGAAAGTGTAACTCGGACCAGTATTTACACAGAGAGCGTATAAGAAGACTGCGGCTAAATAGACCATAGAAAGCAAACTGAAGTTCCAGACAAAGACAAGAACAAAGAAACAGTAACATACAGCGTCATTATTCCATCGCATCTGAGCCCATATGTAATGGAAGACCCTCCCGATTCGCCTGCTTGCAGCTTCAGATGCCGCCCTTTCACTATCTGATTGGACGGGAGATGATTGATCCAACCGGTGAAAACTCCTTTTCTGTCTCTCTGTCTCGTCGTCTGAAGAGGAGTTTTCAATCGTTTCTGAATCTCCGTCAGCTATGTTCAATAAGCTTACAAGATTAGTAACTGCCTGATTCCCCAGAAGTTGTACCTGAGATACACTATCACCTAGCAACTGTACAGCAGAAGTAAATGGACTTTCCATGTTGGTAAGCAAATCTTGTGTTTCGAAGTGAAACAAAGAATCTAACTTATAATCCAAGTCTTTCTTCCGATTGATGATTTTCTTTTCACCTGGAATTTCCGTCTCCTTTTTTTCATTTAAAGAAGAGTTTCTTCTTCTGAGGCCTTCAGTTTCTGGAGAGCAATTAGCACAGTTTCTTGTTGAGTTCATGCCGTGGAGCTGGATCTGAAGGTTGAGCATCTCGGATTTCATTTTCTCGACTTGCAAGTTACGCTGACGTTTCTTTTCCTCGGACTTGCGGATATGCCGCAGTTGCTCCGTTTTCCATGCAGCTTTATTCTCTTGTTCACGAACTATTGCATCAATTTGCTCTGCCTCAATATATCGAGAAGCGTAATCAAATTCTTGGGAGGAAAACATGTACGATTGAAGCGAGACTAGCATAAAGATGATAATCTCAACCAATGCAGATCTTGATGTTACACGAAACCCGTAATCATATTTATAAAATCCAACCATCTCATACATACGACCTATTTCTTTATACTTCTCTTCACTGGCATTACCCAGAAAAGGAGACTGATAGGCGAGAGAAAGAACGATAAGAGCGAAATTATACATACGCAGATACTTAAAGATTTGATTTTTCTTCTTTAGAATTTCAAGCCTCAACCGAAAGAAAATCAGAGCGAAAGCAAGATAACCAAGATGTAAAATGTCATACTCAAGGGTCCCAGTAACTAATATCAAGGCGAGCACAATATCCAATAAATGACAGTAAGAGTAAAGTCTCACGTAGTCAAAAAATGTCCATAAGCTCCTAGTTTCGAACGAAAGATCTCTCCAAACTAATGCACTTCTGAATTGAGACATCATTTGATGAAATTTATGTGATCCTGACAATCTGGCACATCGATCAGCACGGAGTTTGAAGCATGCAAGCATAAAAACAATATAGTAGCTTATAAGCATTTGGGGATCGTCGACTATAATTCCTACAGTAGCATAATACCACAACTTAGTAAGTAGAGATATTGTTATACTTTTTGGATTATGAAATTGATTACGATTTAGGAGACACCATACAAGAATGTCAACTTTAATCCTAAACATCTGATTCACTTTCTTTAATAACTCGTGAAATCAAAGTTATATTATGGAAGAGCCATTTGAAGAGTTGATCATTTCTCACCCTAAATCAAGCTGGTGTTACTCATCAATGGCAAAGGTAAACAAATAACATAAATAAGCAGCAGTTTTTGAAAGAATCGCAGAAGTACCTAGCCAGCAGCTTTTGCAATAGTTGAAATGCATAATCGAGCTTGCCCAGCAGTCGTGGCAATGCACTTTTGTCTCACTCGGCACATGTTGGTCCCGAGATGTTAGATCCTTCCATATGGCCAAGTACTCAAGTGTAAGAATAGAGGCAAATGTAAAGACGAAAATGGGCCACAATTTACGTAAAAGATGCCGACCCAGAAGAACACAAGCAGCAAGAGATACAATATAAAGCATAGAAATTATATTTAAGACGGCAAAGCTGGCAAAAAGTAAACCGATCATGTTTATCTCAAGGCCAAAGAGGTTGAAAGCGTTTTCAGTCCAGAACTTCATGTATACTTTTAATGTCGTCTTTTGCATTTCAAACCTCTCCTTTCTAGAAGCAAGAATTTGATTCTTAGTCCACTTCTTAGTCTCTTCATAGTTTTCCCGCATATTACTCTCGAAGCTTCCTATTGTAGAAGGTGCAGTATCTTGTCTAGTGTACCTACCAAAGCTAAAGGATGACCTCAGTTTGCTCATAGGATCTCTAGTTTTCTCAGAGAATAAACTCTCATTCATCAGAAGCGTATTTTCCTCCGTAAACATGGAAATATCATATAAAGTATCTTCTCTTGAGAGAAACAATGGACAAGGCTCTTCCCATTTTTCTGTACTTACCAGAGCAATTGGCATCGTTTTCAACCAATGGAAGACATTGTATTGAAGAGTACATGCAACTATCACGAGAATTTTTCCTCTGAAACCCAACTCCAAACCCCAGAACCCAGGATTGAACACTTGAAAACCCAGGGAAGTCAACGGAGTAGTCTGTTTTGGATCAGGAAACATCTCAGTTTGCTCACCCCACATCTGATAAAGGTACTCAGCTATCACTAGTAGTCCTGTGTAAACTAGGAAAATTTTGGCTGGCAAGCGAGAAGCTTTGGGTAAAGTCAAACAGATAATAAGCCCAAGGAGATATAAAAACCCAAACACACTGATCGGAGATACCGATGCATAGAATACAGCAACATACAAAATCTTTTCGCTGTGCCATATCAGAAGACGTCTGATAAACCCCAGTAATCCAGTTTGCGATAGCCCGGGATCAATTTCTCGGTTATATCTGTTCTGTCTCCTTTCATAGCTATAAAGTTGCATTACAAGTAGAACAATTAGAGGTTCCTTAATATTTTCCAGCAATGATGCTTCAGGATTATAGCCCAAATCAGCACATATGTCAATGATTCCTGCCAGCCATGCCGTAAAGCTGGAGAAGATGCTCAAGCTGTAAATGAATAGAAACACTAAAATAGCATACACTTTTAAGGGAAACCATAAACGTCTTCTTGTTGCCTCTACAAGTTGTCTCCCAGTTATCCAAAGTAGAAGGAAGAAAAGGTAACCAAATGATATATAGTTGGGCTTCATACGGTACACTGTGATGAGAATTGTCAAAAACGAAATGTAAGTCCCATAAGAGCGGTAAGCGGATAAAAACATCTGACTTATTGCAGCTAGATACGTTGCTAGTCTCCTCTCTGAAAGAACACATGAACGAGAATGAGAAATCTCCTGTATCGAATTAACTTGGATTGCTGAATCATGTAACTAATGTAAATGCAGATGCAAACCTTGTGGCATGTGGGCAAATAAAAATCCGTTTTCAAGAATAGGAAATTGAGCCGAAGACCCAACTTCTTGTTGGACTTGGTCAAAAAAGACATGTCAATGTTTTTTAGGGTTGGGCTCATTTTACATACTATGTGCGAACTTGTGCAAACCTCACTCAGTCCAAACCAGTACAAACCTTACATAGGGAGCTGAAGCCTAAAAAAAGATTAATGGATTTTTTTTACGAAAGAATATTTGGCCTAGGAAGTTTCGGCCAATTTTCTCCTTATACAATAACTTTTGTCATTTTTAGATAAATATGCTGACAGCTGACCTATTGTCAGAAAGAGTATTTGTTTCCCGTCTCTACTAAAATCAATTGTGGATGCAGTATTTTTTTAACCGGGGATGCAGTATTTACCATATGACGATCTACTGGGATGGCTCCCACCAACTGTTTTGGATGCAAAGACTGAAAGTAGAACTGATTTGTTCAAACCAGCTCTCAAGATGCTAAACCCCACAGGAGTGCAAGGCATGTGCTTCACAATTGCCGAGAAGGAGAAAAGCATTTCAAACCCGTGATGATGAATCACACAGAAGCACAAAAGTGCAGCTATCGGCAAGAAATCCCAAAAAGTAGGAGGGTCCAGGAGACCTGCATCAATTAGGAATAAGTGCACACAATTAAACAAGACAAAACCAGAGTTAAAGACAGCTTCAGATGAACTTCTCGCAAAAATGGTAGATCCTTTCTTTCAGTTTATTTCTTATAATTTCATACAAAAATGAATCGTCGTACCAGTTTAAACCTACATGTGAAGATATACAGGATTTAACAATGAAAGAGCAGACAAAATCGCATACCTAACTGTGAGAGAATTTCCATGGAGAAAGATCCTCTTTCCTCCAGAGTACTGGAGATAAGAGTAAGCTGAAGGATGTACAATAGAGCGAAATGTACCTCGCATAGAATTATTAGGGATTGGCGTATGTTTCTATTGATATTGGGGCTCAAGAGAAACATCATAAAGAAAACCACTGAAACATAAAAGTTATTGGCAAACATTAGTAAATGCTGCAGAATTCTCACCATATATAGTTAATAAGTTGCATATTGAAAAGCTATTATATTATGAATCACACTAAAATTCCCTGAAACTCATTTTCCTTTTAGCATTAGTCAGCGGAACAACAGACCCGACTCAAAAACAAGAATAGGAAACCTCTCAGAACTTGTAGCATACTAATACCAATTGTTCATTAGCGGATTTTGAAGGTACACTAATCACCAACATACACAAGCTTATCTGACGAAGATCAAACAACCAAATAATTCAAAAACCATCTAAACTGAATAAAGTCGGACTGTACATACAGTAGGCAGCATGGATAAGTCCAGGTTTAATTGAAAGAGAAAATATTAGTGCCAGAGTGACAGCACGGGAGCTTCTCCGCAATCCCCATGCAATTGTAGCGATGATCAGTACCTTGGTCTCTTCTCCCTCTGAAATTCTAGCAAAAAGTCAAATGTATGAATATACAACCGAATGATCCGCACAAAGTGTGCGATCAATAAAAATAGAATTCGTAGCAGATACATCACAACTTAAATAATCCACCAGGAGCCATTTCAAGTTTTAAGTCATCACCTTCTATGTTAAGTTCTCCATTGGAAGGTCGGGTATCCACGTCGGACAAGTACATAAAGACAGTATTATTCACTAGATTACCGATCGCAACAAGAATTCCAAGACAAAATTGTGCAAGTAGGAAAAATCCCGGAATTGGATAATGCCAGAAACCAATTGTTTCCCAAGTCTCCATGTCCTGCAATTAAAGTTCCATGAGAAGTTCACAACCCTATTGAATCATTGATCACTTCTATTAAATGTAGCTACTAAATTTCCACTAACCTAGAAGACTAGAGTAGTACCTCCCAAAACTCCTTATTCAGGAAAGTAAATGCCACATTGAAGACGTAGGTGCTCGTAGCCCACAAGAGAATAAAGACAAGAAGCAACCCATTTAAATGGTGCAGTTGAAAGAATGTGGGGAAGGCATATAGAACGTAGCCCACATACACGAGTAACCAAAATGCACATATACTTGTAAAATAGAAACTCCAAACAGAAAGAGCAATCAGCGAAACCTGTAGTATTTAACACTGCAAATTTTACACATAAGCTAAACATAAAAGTACTAAGAGAAACTGCAATAAAATCAATTACACAAGTAGTGAACAGTTAGGAATAAAATTTTCGAAATATTTTGGTCGAAATGAGAGAAATATTTCCATTTCCATGCCTACCAAAATTTCCATGGAAACCAAAATTTAACTAAGTTTTTCTTAACAATGCATTGTCAAAGAAATAAATTTCGAAATATTTCGGTCGAAATGAGTGAAATATTTCCATTTCCCTGAAACCGAAATCTCATTCCTTGTTGAACAGTATTGTTAATTAGTATACAATATGTTCCTCTTCTTCGGAAAAAGATATTCCCCTCCACAAATCTTTGTTTGGTATGCCAAACTTATACGACACAACTCAGGGGGCCTATATCTTTTAATGGAAGGAGCCAGAACCTATGTCCAATTTGAAAAAAAAGGTATGCCTCTATTACTCAAAAAACTAAAGATTAAATTGTCATGAAATGCCTACCGGGAAACCGTATGTAAAGAAATTGATGCTAAAAGTTCGAAAAACTGCTCCCCTTAATAGCATATTGGTGTGTCTTACACCTGATCTGTAAATCATCACAAAGAAATTCAGTAAACTTTAGCAAGGTACGATGAAATCTTGCAAATAAGGCTCCAAAATACAAAACTGAGATAAGTTGACCAAAATGAATAAGATGCAACCTGATACCTTGGAGCACATTCCTTATGCCATTTTAGTCACTCGGGGTTAACCAAATTCCATCTAACTCTCCAGTAGGACACACAGTCTATAGTTTTAATTGGTTGGATCGTGTTGTTCTTCCCAAAATAGGACATAAAACAACTTAAAATAATAATCACTTTAAAGATTTGTTTCCCGTATTTGGTCGTTCTTGTGGCGGGTTGGCATATCGTGGGTCGTTTCACGCGTTGTGCCGTGCACGGTCCGTGGCAGGCTGGGTGAAACCTAGCTTGTGTCCTAAAGTCCAACCACGACATGCCCTGTTTAACCCATGGCGAGTCGATACGGCACAACCAGACACAGGTTGTGCCGTGAAGAGATGGACATAAATAAGAAATCTTGAGCAACTTATTGACCTTGGAATAAGGTCCCGAAGAAGTTTTCTCTTAGCTTTGTTTTATTTGTACAAATATAGTAATTCCATGATACATATGCAAAGTCGATGGCCTTTAGATACTTAACCTCAACCGTTTCCTTTTTATCAACGTAAACAGATTTTGTTGCTTTAGTTAATTTACACTGTCAGAAGTCTCTTAGTTGATCCTATTTGCTGAGTACAAATAAGATAAAAACGATAGATGAATCCAGGAAAAACCTTGATTCACGAATGAAAAACGAATGTCTTGATGGAAGAAGTTGCTCTGTCAAGCTGCTGTTTTCTGTGGTCATAATAAAATCCATTTCCACAAGGTCGCACTTGACGGTGGATAACTGTTAGAGAGGAAAACAATTATAACATGTCAAGACTCAAGAACAAATAAGATGCATGGGTAAGGTAACGAAAGAGGCATCGAGATGTTCATCTTTCAAGCCAAGAGACACTGACAAAACTAACCTAATTACAATATTTTGACATACCAAAATCTCATGAAACCTATGAACAAAAACATGTACATCACAACCAGATACATACCATTAAGTAGAAAATAAGAAGAGATGCACCAAAAGAGATTTCCGGCCAATCTGTGGATGCAGATATTTTGTACAGCCCAATAAAGCCCGCTAATGTTTGGAACATAACTGGGAATTCCACAGGGAGTTGGTATATATATAGTATAACGAGATTGAATGCTGCATATATTAAAAGATGCCTCCACCACCTTCCAAACCATCCACATTTAAAGTAAGCAATGGAATGAACCAAGAATAAATTAAAGCGAACAAAGATCAAACTATCTGGAGTAGAAAAAAGAAAATCAAAGCACCTACCGAAAGAGGCCCAAAAAGTTGCTTGTGAGAGACCAATCAACCAAACCAACACAGCTACAAATAAAGAACGGTAGAGAAATCCAGGATGGATGACTGATACCAACAACCAGCTGAATGGCAGGCAAATATAAGCAGCAGCCGACCCTGAGATGAGAACCTTCCACATGGGATGAAAAGAAATATTTAAAATCAATAACGAAAGTTAAAGTTTCAAGATGTTTATCATAAATAAAGTGTAATTTAATTGTTTACGACTTAGTACATCTCAACAACTGATACAAGATATTACAAGACAGGAATCTCCAATCTATAGATGTCTTCTGGACTCAGCCAAATGGTAATATTGGTTTAATTAGTGAGAGCAAATTCATAAATGTTGATAAGTTTCTCGCGAGTTACAAGATTTGGTTCCACTAGTATGGCTTGAAAATCTCGCATGTGAGCGCTGCAGTAAATCATGTTCTTTAGGTGATTAACGAGGGCAAAGCGCAAACCAACCGAAACCTATTGTTTGGAAGTAGTTATTCTGAAATCAATATATTCACTAGATTTTTTTGTGATAAAAAGATTCCACTTACTAAACTTATTTCAATCCAAAAAGTTGAAGGGTTTGAATAACTAGACAAACCTAAACGCTCAATAGATGATGAAAAATGCCCCCAACAAGACCCTTGCCGTGAAACCAGACCAAGTCTACTGCCGTGGATATGAAGTAACGAAACAATAGCCACCAATAGTTGTACACCCAGAGAATAAACTATGGATGAAGACCCCCAAGGATGGACCCTGCAAAAATTCCACTTTAATATGCAGAAAGTGTTCTCTTCACAATGCAAGGATATTACTAATGAAAACGACTATCTCGTTAAGGAAATAGATAAGGCACATGAATTTACCCAACAAATCCAACTAGCTTTGCCCACCATGCTTCCGCTATACCACAATCCTCGCCCTCAATAGACCAAATTGTAAGGAATATCACTTGTGATAGGGTAGCTAGTAGAGAAAAGATAATAATATAGAATAACGTAGTCTCGTGCTTCTGACCACATACTCCTGTAAAATTATCAATTACATTATAGACGAGAAAGACCATCTTCATTATTTGTCATTACATACAAACAAAAACTTAGGTACACAAACCCCGAAAAGAAAAATTGACAAGTAGCAATGTCGGCATAGATCATCAAACCGCTATATGTGAAGAATGTGAAAGAAAAAGAAGGAATCCATTAAAGTTTACCTGTTTTGGGAGCATAAAATTGAATCGTAAGAAAAACCAACATTTCGACAAAAGATATCAAACTCCAGTTGAGTAAAGCAGCTGCAAGAGACAAAAGAAATACTAGTGGTTACTAATCCTAATCATCTATAGCAACTTCCATTTCAATTTCATATCTTATACTAAGAAACTGAAATACCAACAGATCCTACATGGTAATAATATGATCACTATAAACCTTATTGCCATGAGTTACTAAATATTAGAATCTTCATGTTAAACCTTATACCAATAGACCGCCCATGTGGAACTATTCTCACACGGTCCTCAAGTGTGGGGTAGCTCTGATAGGATGTTAAATCATCCAACTCAAAACCAATTGCTAACGAGTCGAGAAGACCTAGACATTATATTCTCGGTTACTAAATCACCCTTCTGTCATGTGGGATTATTCTCGCAATAACTAAAATCAGGCCTAAGAAAACAACTAAAACTAGAGAAAATCAACTTATAAATGAGAATTTAATAATCAACTTGGAAACTAGTTTCTTACCTGTTAAAAGCAATAGAGGCAAAACAAACCCTCCAAGGAAGTTCCCCATTATGACCTCTCTCTCTCTCTCTCTCTCTCTCTCTCTCTCTTTACAATCTTCACAATCTCATGTTTTTCATAACCATTGCCACCAAATCTCCCAGATTAATGGATGAACTCTCAACCATCTATAAGAAAAACAAATACCCATCTCTCAAAATCACCAAAACCTTTTCCTTATCATTTCATAATAGATTAGAAAAAACAGAAATTCCTTAATGGGTTTCATTGATTTCGATTAAAAAGTTCAGAAAAAAACAGAAATTCATCCTGGGAAAATCACAAAACACATAATTTATTGACTACCAATGAGAGTTTTTTTTTCTCTGGGTAATTTTTGTCTGTGAGGAAAGGTGATCAAGGTAATCTTGGTATTAGGATTCAGTAATCCGTGTTTTATTAACTACTTTCGTTAATCACTTTTGTGTTTTTCTTTTTGTTGGAATTGTTTTTTTTTTTTTTTTTTGTTGAAAGATTTTGTTGGAATTGTTAGCAAGTAAAAGGGAAATTGAATAGTTGGTCCATATATTGGTACATATTTAATTATTTATGCAATAATCCTTGTGTCTACATATTTTAAAACAATCTCACATCACTGGGAGACGAAGCTCAGTTCCGCCAACAACTCTTGGTTGGAATGGTAAGAGATTTAGTTTTCCACCCTAAAGGTCAAGGGTTCGAGGCACGCTAACACTTTCACAAAAAAAAAAAACTCAGTCTCGTTAGCACTCTTATTGAAACATTATAAAGTTTTAAATAATTAAAGTGTCGGAGCAAACGATATCGGTAACAACAGAAAAGTTAAATTTGTACAATCTTATAAAACTTTGTTAGCAAAATAGCTTCTGTTGTGATATGATCTTAGGAAGTTATGTTATATAGCGATTTTAAATTAGTGAGAGACAAAATGTGATGCCGTTTATAACGGATTAAACACTTTTTTCGCATTTTAAAAACGTGAGACCCTGAAACAAACAAACGATATTACTAGCAGCGTAGAAGGCTAGTATGCACACATCTGTAAAATATTATCAGCGAGATAGTCTCTTATTTGGTCTTGGGAAATTGAGATATAAAGCGTAGATTTGTGTGAAGCCAAATACGGTGCCCTTTATAAGGAATATAGCATCTCCTTGTCTTTTAAAACCGTTGGACCCTGAAGTAAAGATACAATATCGCAACAATAAGGAACTCTTATATGCGCAATCCTCTCATACAGTAATTTTTTTTATATTGACTCAAGAGTCATTACATCATTACATGAGATACGTCATGAATTCAGTAAGCTCAATAATTGTCATCACAAAGATATTTTGGACCCTAAAAGCTATATAAATACCTTTAAAGCCATTATATAAGGTCTCGGAGTTCATTTATTTCTACCTTTACTTTATTTATACTCAAGTTCAATAGTTCACAGATTTCTCTTCTATATAGAGTGAGCGTTCAATCACTCCAGGTAGACTACATTGATATTAGATCATGATTGGAAGTAACTTGACAAAATCCTCATAAATATGAATAATTTTCCCAAAAAGGACAAGGGTAAATGGGTCATTTGAGTTTGCCCCAAAGGAAAAGCCCACCACACCATACACACCTCATCTCTCTCTCTGTCTCTCTCTCTCTCTCAAGCTCTGGTAATCTCCTCTAGCTTCTCCCCAATGAGAAACCATTAGAAATAGAGATTATAAAAATGTATCCGTTAATTTCCAACGGATTTTCAAATTTTGTTGCAGTTTCATTCATACCCAGAAACAGAATCCAACCCAACAACAATATCAAAATTTGCAAGAGAAAGATTAAAAAAATTGGAGTAAATTCAAACAGTTCCAATACACCAATTGCTGAAGAAAATCAAGAACAATCACAACCCAAGGAAGAAACCAAAACTTCTCAGCCTTCTACTTCTCTTGCCATTGATAAAGACCTTAAAAAGGTAAGGTTTTTAACTTCTTAGGTTTGTGGGTTTCTGTGAAAAATTCAAAATCTGTCTGAAGTCATTTTGATTTGCCATTATTTCTCATGTAAATGATACCAATTGTGACGCGAAACTAAGTTTGACCATACACCCATAGCCCAGGCACTCTCGCGAGTGATGTGACACTATCACAGTCCTCCTCCACCCTCGGCAAAGAGACGTCCTTGGATCTAATACTACTTATGGCGCCTCAAGCCTTAGCAGTTTTCAATATTGTCCCCGTTTATGACACCTCAGGCCCAAACCCACAGGTCGAGGTTTTTCGGGTGGCTCGTGAAGCATTTGCCAAGAACAAAACCCCGTATCTGGCTCTCACTTAGTTGTGTTTTTCTATCATTGTCTGAACCTGGCTCGTCTTAAATTGAACTGTCTGAATCAAATCAACCCGAATCACTTGTTCAAACGAGCGAGACAAAAATAAACATTCTGAATTTTGGCTTGAAACAATTCAGACTTCGAGTCAATATTTTGGGTGTGACTCGCAAAAAGAAACAACCACCAGCTTTACTTGACTAGGGTTTTGGAATTTCTCACTTAGCGGAAGGTTTTGGTTTGATGTTCAATTGACTAAACAGGTTGTTCAGAAAACTGCTGCAACTTTTGCACCAAGAGCTTCTACTGCTAGTAAGAACCCAGCAGTGCCTGGAAGTACTTTATATACTGTTTTTGAAGTTCAAGCATATGTCTCAATGTTGGTAGGTGGACTGCTCTCTTTCAATGTCATATTCCCATCAAACGAGCCCGATATATGGAGATTAATGGGAATGTGGTCTATCTGGATGTTCAGTAAGTTATATACTCCATTCTTACCCATTTTTGTTACTTCAGAAAACACGAATCAGACGTGTTTCTCTTTTGTTCGAATCTTCTCTCCCCATTACCCGCTTTTGTTTCTCGAAAAAACACGGATCAGATGAGGTTTCTTCTAATCTTCGAGTACTCTTTATGACTTCAAGCTTGTGATTTTGCAGCAATACCATCTCTACGAGCTCGTGACTGCACAAAAAATGAGAAGGAAGCTTTAAACTATCTGTTTCTTCTTGTTCCTTTACTAAATGTTTTGATACCGTTTTTCTTGAAATCGTTCGCTGTTGTTTGGTCTGCGGATACAATTGCATTCTTTGGGATGTATGCATGGAAGGTACATTTTTGGTTCTTCATTATCAAACCCATATCGAAGTTTTTCTGTTAAAAGTTTTTAGCTCAAACCATGTGTTGTGTCTACAGATGGGATGGCTGCAAAAAACAGAGTAAAAGATCGACGGGAAAGTATCTAATAAACAATTGATTCCGGGTTTAATATATCAAAACTAAATTCATACATTTGCAGAATACCCCGTCCGAGGTAAACTAAACATAGGTTAAATGGCAACTTGATCAAAATGAAGGAAGTGAAGATGGCACGTTATGTATCATGAGCCGAGGAGAAAGATGTTACTATACATAATCTTTGTGCCGTTTTTTCCTTGTAAAACGTCTTATTCAAGCATGTTAATAACAATGAATTGGTTTACCGATACAGTTTGAGCTCTTTATTATCTACTTAAGTAAACCAGAAATGAAGACAAATAGAATTGAAGATTTATTGTAAAATTGAAGATCCATTAAACTCATTATTTCGTTCTCATGAGCATTTCCAACTAAAATTACACAAAAGGAGAAAAAACAAGTTTGGTTGTACATTTACAGTCAAAGAATCATGGGTTCGTCACAATAAACTTCGTCGGATGTTCTGTAATGGATAAGTTAATTTCATGTGGTTTGGAAACAGAGTTTCTAGGTTTACCGGTTATTGATGAAAACCGCTATAGTTACTTACTCCATTAAGAGGAAGCAATCATGTCAGATATATACTATCTAAGACTGCAAATCCAGCAGCAACCCCTCCTTCATCTGACGATGATACCTTCGTTCGCATGAGATAACCGGCTTTGTCATTAATGAGGATGTTCTCCTTGTTCCTGTGGACTCAAACTCGTAAACGTGACAGTATTTGAACTTCGAAAGGTAATGAAAGATTAAAACTTGATAAGTTTGATTAACACGTAAAAGGATTTTAAGAAACAGTTTTTATTCGATTGTATTCTATTGTACCTTAGATAAGCACCATATATTCCCAGTTCTGATATAGCATGGTCTTGATGACATATGCCTTCTCGGACTAAAAGTGCAGGAGAAGATGTCGGGAATATCCTTTGCATGAGGATATAAGCGTTAAGTTCGTCACTTCCTTCCTTCTGCAATTTCAATAGAGTTTCACTAACATCGTTGCCGTAGATGTTGTTGCCTGAATACCATAACTCACATTAGAGTTCGAAACGAAACAAACATTAAAAAGTGTAGAGCTAAGAGAAAGCTGAGCCGAACCTCCTCCTTCTCGTTGGGGTTTGAGGACAAATAGTTCCGGTCTTTCTATGGCATTTTTCACGATATTTTGATCATCTAAACTCCATAATCCAGCAAAACATTTCCTTACTTTTGCAATGTCATCCTTGTTCTCAAGGAACCTGCTCCCAGAAGAAGCAAAAGAAATGAGTAATGTGAGTAGCTATCTTTATGAAAGCGATAAGTTAAGGGGGAAAATGTAGGTACCTTTCAAGTATACCAGGTTTTGCCAGTTCTTGTTGAATCTTCTTGGTGCCTGTCAAATGGTAAGAAATCGATGGGCATTTGACAGCAGAAGACTGTTCGATTAGTAACCTAGCTCTCCATTCCTGATCGATAAGAAGATAAACTGGATAAGCACACTGAAAACCATTTTTAGCACCGTCCATAACCATCATGAGACTGAAGTAGAAGAATGAAAGGTAAGTGCTTACAGATTCTGAAGGATAATCATATGGTGCATAACCAGCTCTGAAATATACAACCGAAACTGTTTGCCCACCTCTGTGTTACAAAGATTCCAACTATTACGGTGAAAAAGGCGATTCTACTGCTGCGAAACCACACATGCTCATCTGCGGAAAATAACAGATAAGAAGAAATAGATAGATATGCGAAGTAATTACGTACATAAGAAGTGATCCATCTGGTAGAAGCTCCCCTTGTTCATCTATATCCGCTAAAGTTCTTCGAATTGTTGTCACATCATGTGTGTTACAAAGTTAAGAAAGATACAGAAAATCTTGTCACGGAGTTTTTAAGCTAGCTTCTGTCGAACGAGAGTAGCATATAAATGTCATGAAAACGTATGATAGTTCTGCAACAAAAATTCTTATGAACTAAGTAGAAGTGTCGTTACGTTTTCACGTAAGCTGTAATTGTGAAGGGAAAAGGATATTTTTCCTTCAATACTGCAGAAAGCCAGTGTTGGTCATACATGTTATGTTCTTCCGGTTGAACAACGATCAGAATAACAGACCTGTATAAACACATAGCGAAGCTAAGAACAACTAAAAGTCATGATATTTTGGTCAGACGTAAAATCAAAGAAATCTTACAAGACTCTTATTGTAATGAATTCCAACCTGGGGTTGTTGTATTCTTTCCATGCTAGAGCCAGTGCCTCGGCAAACTGACTGGCGGCTGAATTTTCAGGAACCCTTTTGAAATCTAAACCAAGTGATTCTCCATAGTGTTTAAGTAAGTTTCTGCAAAATAAATAACTTAGATTTAAGATACTTGTTTCGTAAGTAACTAGTAGTGCAAAAAGTTTCATGGGCGTGCACCGTGCACTAAGAAGAACTGGTTCTGCATAATGATAATGAAAGTAGCTTACCTGTGAAGCTCACTCACAAGGCCGCTAAGTCCAGAAAATGAAGAAGATATAGTATTGAGCTCTATTTGAAGAAGTTCTTTAGTTTGAGAATCAAGCATATAATCAGATCGATGTAAACCCAAGCGAATTTCCTATTTCCGTAATTGAAACGACATTAATATCACTTTACAAGATAACCCAAAAATTTATTTATGCCAAGTAAGGACACTGGACATACCTCCTTTTTGTTGATATCCATCATCTTGGAATGAATATCTAAGAGTCTACTAGTAAAAGCATCCACTTTCTTTGTTCTGCAATATATGAATAAAGACATTTGAGAATACTATTTGATCACCATTGATTCCATCATTGCTTCTTAAACAAATGATCGACGAGCGAGAGAGAGTTAGTGAGAGAGAACCTAGAGAGAGATTCCTGCAGAAACTTTCCATCCAAACTAACACGATCGACGAGCTCATTAAAGATAGGAGCTACATCACAAGCTTGTTGCCAATGACTTTGAGGAAAAGACATGGGCAATAAGGCAAAGGGGGCATGTACCATTCCCACCCCAGGAATTGTTCCTGATTTCTGCAGGTCAAGAACTACAGTTTTAATCTAAACAAGCAACTTCAATATGCATCACTACAAAATCAAATTCATAACCACTATCCCATTTTCCAACTACAAAGTATTACTCTAATCAGAAAGATGAAAACTTGACTTAAAGAAGACAAACCCAATATTGATTTCAACAGTTCTAGACAAACCCATTTCTTAATAGTGAAGAAAAAAGAACTAAACAACAAATGGGTAGAGAGAGAGAGAGAAACCTGGATGCCTTTGTGACCAACAACAAGACCATGAAGAGAACTCCAAACAAGAGCATCATAGACCAACTTATGAACCAAATCTTGATTCAAATTAAGGGTATCAACAATTGAACTGATCCCAGCATCTTGGGTTTGTCCAACTTCAACATCTCCACATTTCATAGACAAAATTGAAGATTGATTGTTCATGATTGTGGTAGTGAGGTTTCTAAGGAAAAGGGCAGGAAATATTCGAGATATATTTTGGTTAGTGGGATTGAGAAGTAATGGTGATTTTGATTTACAGGGAGAAAGAATGAGTGGATTTAGATTAGTAACTGAGAGAGAGGAACAAGTAGAAGAAGAACCAATCCCCATGATTTTCCCTCTTCTCGTTTCTTTGAGTTTTGTGTATCAAATTTTGATTTGGCTTCTCGTCACTGGAGCAGCCGGGCCGCTTAGAGCATCTCCAATGCAAAACTCAAAAAAATCTCTATTCATCATATGTGTCAAGTTCCAATTGAGATTCTCACTCCTACGTGGCGTCAATAGAAATCCTCAAATTTTTTGTGTCTCCAATGCAAAACTTGAAACTTATCTTATTTACTTATGTGTCATAGTTATTTTTGTAAATAAATAGTTAGTTATTTTAGAAAATATAGAAGACTCGATTTCTATTGGTTGAAAATCAAATATTGATTAGGTGGACAATTAGAGATATCTCAAGAGGACACTCTATTTCTAGAGTGTCCTTTTGAGATATCTCTATTCCACCCTCGACACGTCATCTTAGAGATCCAAATAGAGTGTTGCATTGGAGATGGTTTTTAAGAAAAAACTCTAAAAATCCTAAGTGGCACTCGGAGTTTCTAAGATTAAGTGTTGCATTGGAGATGCTCTTATGCTTACACCATCTCCAATGCAAAACTCACAAAAATCTCTATTCATCCTATGTGTCAAGTTCCAATTGAGATTCTCACTTATGTGTTATAGTTATTTATGTAAATAAATAATTAGTTATTTTAGAAAATATAGAAGACTCGATTTCTATTAGTTGAAAATCAAATATTGATGAGGTGGACAATTAGAGATATCTCATGAGTAATAATATATCGTTTGGTTTGGTCAAGATACAAAAAATTGGGTTAAAATATATATATATATATAAACCTAAAAAATTGATATAGAAAGGATTCCGATGAAAGAGGAACAATATTTTCCAGGCTTTTCTTTCTTTTTTTATATTGGATTTCAAATGTCATTGCATTCTGATACTTGTACACCAAACATCATTATGACATGTGTCTTACGGTAATATTGTTATATTTTGCGACACCAATAAAATGATCCAATTCTTTAAAGAGAAGGCAAATCTAATTAAAGATAACATATTAGTTTTTTTTTGTTGAAAGAAGACAACATATAAGTTACTCATTTCTATCGTGAGTAGGTTCATGAATTTGACATTGCACCTCAATTAGTATTTATTTTTTTAAGTTCTTTAATTAATAGTTGTAAATAGACATTATTTTTAGTTGAATATTATGTGAAAGACGGTTTTAATACTAGTCATTCTAATATTTTATGAAGGATAATTTTGTTCATAAATGTTAAACCAAATCATTCTCGGAAATGAGAATCACAAATCCACTCCCCTCCCTGAGTTTTGCTATCACTATATTTGGGGGAATCTAACTCTTGGAGAAATCGAGTTCCCCTGCATTCCTGCGGGCCAAACAATAATTACATTTCATTCCCACGTGATTTTTGCGCGCCAAACATGACCTTAGAGTTTTCCATTGTCTCTGGAGGTCTAATTATTTATGTTAAATTAGTTTGTGTGGTTCTTTTTCTTTTTGGTTTAAAGGTGTGGTTCCTTAATTATCATACTCTTTTTTTTTTTTTTGATGAAGGTATCATACTCTATTTGAATTTTTTTTTTTTTTTTTGATGAAGTTGAATTTTGCATTTGCAACATGTAACAATAACTCCAAAGTTATATAAGATGTCTCGATTAATTCCTAATGAAATGTTTCTTCAGAAATTATTTTGTAATCACCAAAAACCCATAACACGTCACTAGCTATGTCTGACTGGAGAGCCAACTCACCCGGTCGGGATTCAGCCGAGATTCTGGCCGGACATAGCATCATTTTTTGTTCGACCAAAAATATTCACAGATGTCTACGAAAGTCGAAAAATATATTTTTGAAATGTTAGTACAAATATATTATTTAATGTGATTAAACAATAATAATAATATTAAAATAATAAATGTCCATCAATGTCCATAAATATTCACAAATGTCTACGAAAGTCGAAAAATATATTTTTGAAATGTTAGTACAAATATATTATTTAATGTGATTAAACAATAATAATAATATTAAAATAATAAATGTCAACTAAATGTCTATCAATGTCCATAAATATTAACAGATGTCTACGAAAGTCGAAAAATATATTTTTGATTAGTACAAATATAACATGCGTTACACATTTTGTTAATTGATTCAAGATCTTGAAATGTCCCTAGGACATTTTGTCTATGGATCAAATATCTTGAAATGTCTATAAAGACATTTTGTCTACAAACTCAATGTCTTGAAAATGTCTATGAAGATATTTTGTCTATAATAAATCACCCGAAATGTCTACGAGACATTTTGTCTATGAATATCTGTGAAAGTCCCAATCCACTACCCCTTAGCAATTAAAGAAAGAAACAGAGAAATAGAAGTGGAGAAGAATATCTAGAATTTCTTATGAACACATACCTCCTGAGTATTGGGGTTTTCATACTTTTAGGAAGAGAAAAATTAGAGAGAGAGAGGGTGAGAGTAAGCGTGTGTGATGATACAGGATTTCTCCTAAATTTTTTTGTTGACTATTTTCTTGAACTATGATTTCTCCTAATTAGAAATAAATTAGTAACAAAAAAAAATTAGAAATAACCCCCAATCCTAATCTGATTATGATTACAAGTGGACAAGTGATGCTATTTCTTCTTGGAGACAGGGCATACTAAAACTATAAATAAGAATCATCTTTCTCAATTAACTAAGTGATTAGTTCAACAAAAATAAGAAATTAACAAAGTGATTTCACTTATTTTCTGTTTAAATATGACGCTTTATTCTATTTGTCATCCTCTTTCACTCCAATCTTCATATTTCCCTCCTCCTCCTCCTTCATTACAGCTTTATTCTATCTCTCATCCTCTTTCACTACAATCCTCGAATCATCCTCTTCCTCGTTCATTAGATTCTTTGTTTTATTATGAAGTTCAAGATCATTTTCACGAAAGAAAATGTTACGCAAATACGTTATATCCAGGTCTCCGATTTTATAAATGGATGAGACCAACTGAGCCAAAATCACTTGCTCTTAATGTAGATGGAGCTAAGAGCAATGATAGAGCCGGCTTTGGATGCATATTTAGAGATTGTCATGGAAGACCTGTAGTGGCATATGCAGCAATAGCTAGTCTACACGAATCGGTCGATGCGATCGAATTATATGCCATCAAACAAGGCTTGCAAATTGGTATTCATCTAGCTATATCAGATGGTGTGAAGTGTATTACCGTTCAATCAGATTCCGTCTACGCAATCGAATATATTTCAAGAAAAGATCAATCGAGTCTTCCTTCGAACATTATGGCGTATATTGAGGAGATTAGAGAGTATGAAAGTACATTAGCTTCTCTAGGTGCAAAATTAGTTTATGTGCATGTTTATAGAGAGACTAACAGTGCAGCGGATTTCTTATCAAAATATGAAAATAAAGATGAAGTTGTGATGTACCCTGACGAAGGAAACTTACCTGATGAATTATGGAGGATCTTGAATCGGGATATGTGGGGCGAACCTTATCTTCGTCCACCGAAAATCAAGTAGAAGTTAAATTTTCATGTGGGAGCATTTTTCTTTTGGATCGCATCTGATAAGATATGAACATATTTGTAACATATAGAAGAAGTCATAAATAATACAAAAAACTATTTTTCTTCTCAAATTTGTTTACATTCTATTCATTTTAGTCTAATGAAATTATGTTTTTGAGTACTAGTTAAGTAAGATAAATCAAATTTCTACGAAGGGATTAAACAAGAAGATATTCTTGTTGAAGGCACATTACTTTATAATTTTATGTTTGTGTGTGTTCTCTTAGGAAAGGTAACAAAAAAAAATCCTTTACTCAATAAACATATGCCTACTGAGAATAATATATACCTTGTGGATCGGGCTTCTTTCTTTGAAAATTATTCATTTATTACATCTTCTGTGATTTTTGGTCAGTGGTGGAGTGGCATGGTTAGTCGTACTTATTATGTCTAAGTTTCTAGACTATCAAGGTGTACTGAGTCACAAAGACTACCACATGTACAACTAGTTTTATCTCATAGGATTGAAGTATATATGTATAAACAAAGTAGATAATTAAGTGTTTATGATTTTTAGAGTTTGCTTTTATGTTTTCGAAGTTAGTAACGTTATTTACGTGTCGATTTACGAACTTATTCATCTTTTCCACCAACCACAAAAACACATTTTTGAAGTTTCATTGTGCATGCTGACCAAAAAACCATATAACTCCTTTTTGAGTCTAATACTCTTCTTTTTTCTTTTTTTTTTTGATGAACAGTCTAATACTCTTGGGAGATTTTATAGGGCCCCTCATTTTTGTTAAAAGGTCCCTCTTCAATGATAATTTACCAAGTGAAATGGTTCATGGGGGAGGCCTTTTAACAAAATTGGGGAGGCCCTATAAAACTTCCCAATACTCTTTAGGTGTGGAATTCTTTTTAAGGTTTTTAGTAAATCTACCCCGCCGAATGAATTTTTGTAGGTATACAAGTTTAGGCGTAAAGATGAAACGAGTTTTATCTACTGGCCTTTGTGTTTATCTCCGGAACTATAAGTCGAGGTTAATTACAGCAAAAAAACGTAGTCAATATGTGAGGGTGGACAATCTCTCTAATTCTCAATCAAGGACCCAATTTTTTTTCTAACTAAAAATGCATACTGTGATATCCAACATCCCGGACATTGTTTGGGAGAGCGATCTAATCTGGGCTATATATGTTTTCTTAAACTTGGTAGGTGTCACCGCTTTTCGGGTGAGTTCCTAGAACATTCGCCGCGAACGAAACTTCGCCCTTCTCGGGCCAAGTTTCAAAAAAACCAGTATCATGTTATGACTAGCATGGCAAGAGCAAGCGCCTTGCCAATGTGGGACCATATTAGAGGAACAAATTTGAACCCTAATTTCCAACTTTTCATGAAAGAACAACCAACATATCTTATTACCAAATCAAACTCCATTATAAGTTGAAGGTTTTCAATTGTGCTCCACAAAATTTTAAGATAACATTAAAATTGAATCTGATCATATCCTAATAAGAAACTCTAATCAACAGAACAAAAAAAAAGAGCAGACCACAGATCCTTAATCTTCCTCCTCACCCTCGTTCTCTGCGATGTTGAAGTATAGGAGCTCGTAGACATTCTTGTCTTTGTTTGCAGCAATCACTCTGAGCCAATCACGAGCGTTGTGCTTCTTCAAGTACTTCTTTGTCAAGTACTTCAAGTACCTCAATATCAAACAGCCCAATTATCAAATTATAAAATCGTGGAAACGTAGACAAGTCATAAAAAACTCATGTAAAATGCATGAGAAGAGAAGACCAAAACTTTAACCATATCAAGTGCACGGACAAAAAGTGAAGGCAAACAATGTAAACACCTTATTAACATGTATCCATTAGAGAAAGTTGGGCCCAACTCTCATCTTGAAACGGTTCAATAGTTTAAAACACACCTGAGGAAGCAGACTTAGATGATAAAAGATTACTCACTATCCAAATTATCAAATTAGCAGTAGTAATAACTAAATACATACCTAAATGTGCAAACTAGATGCTTCAGTTACATAAACCCTAGACATTTAAACTCCCCATACAAACTGACTCAACCATGAGAATGACTTGTCATCGAACAATAAACATGAAAAGCTCTTAATCCATGAGGTTTAACCAATGAAACTTTTGGGCACTGTAATGAAATCCTCTCCCAAATCAATGAGTTATCTAGTAAACATGTTGTGTTAAATCCATTTGGTCCCCTAAAGATGACCAACTCGCCAAAATGACCCCTTAAAGATGACCAACTCACCAAAAATGACCGCGTAAAGATAATCAACTTCCGAATTGACCCGTGTGTATCATTCCATCAGTTCAAACGTACTCCCCCTCCATATCCTACAATTTTTTTCTTAATCAGCCACGGGTCGTGCCGGAGCTGTCCGACCACCTGCCAGCGACCCTTCACCATATCTTTTCTTCTTCTTCTTCTCCTTCCTCCTCGTCCCACCACTACCACTACCATTCGAAAGCTCTCTCTAACTAAATTTTAAACAGTACCAACCCTTTTGGTTGATCTAGAGATCAAATCCAATCCCCACTGTTTTATCTCATCAACCAAATTTTTCTAGCACAATGAGAATCATTAAGTCACACGGACTTTGGTAGACTTCAAATCCGGACATTTGAAAATCCTGAAATGTCTGACGCATTCAAATCTAGACATTTACAAATCTCCGGATGTCTGTAGAGTGTAGCATTCAATTATAGACAAAATGTCCGCGGACTTTGGTAGACTTCATAGTTTGATGGATTTTGTGAAGGATTTGGGACAAATTTGGAGCCCAAAATGTCTTTACAAAAACAAAAGACATTTGGAGTTCATCATGTGATTAAACAACAATAATAATATTAAAATAATAAATGACCACCAAATGTCCATCAATGTCCACAAATATTTACAGATGTCTACGAAAGTCGAAAATTATATTTTTTAAATGTTCATACAAATATATTATTTCCCTGTGATTAAACAATAGTAATAATATTAAAATAATAAATGACCATCAAATGTCCAGCAATGTCCACAAATACCTATAGAAGTCTACGAAAGTCGAAAAGTATATTTTTGAAATGTTCATACAAATATATTAGTTCATGTGATTAAACAATAATAATAATGTTAAAATAATAAATGTCTACCAAAATGTCCATCAATGTCCACAAATATTCACAGATGTCTACGAAAGTCGAAAAATATATTTTTGAAATGTTAGTACAATTAATGTGGTTAAACAGTAATAATAATATTAAAATAATAAATGTCCATCAATGTCCACAAATATTCACAGATGTCTACGAAAGTCGAAACATATATTTTTGAAATGTTAGTACAAATATATTATTTAATGTGATTAAACAATAATAATAATATTAAAATAATAAATGTCAACCAAATGTCCATCAATGACCACAAATATTCACAGGTGTCTACGAAAGTCGAAAAATATATTTTTGATTAATACAAATATAATATGCATTACACATTTTGTCAATTGATTCAAGATCTTGAAATGTCCCCAGGACATTTTGTCTACGGATCAAATAAGTGTCTCGAAATGTCTATAAAGACATTTTGTCTACAAACTCAATGTCTTGAAAATGTTTATGAAAACATTTTATCTATAATAAATCACCTGAGATGTTTTGAAATGTCTAAGGGACATTTTGTCTATGAAAGTCCCAATCCACTACCCTTAAGATTATGGGCTCCGGACTAATTCCTAATTTAATGAATCATTTTTTTCTTTTTAAAATAAGGCCAAAGAAGTGCCTATTTACACTTCGAATTCACCTAAATCTATGAAAAATGCTAAATGACTAGACTTTCGAAGTTGATTACGACTGGAATGGTGATGTGGCCAGCCCAAGACGTGAGGAGCGAGAAATAATCTGACCAATTGAAACTGACTACATCACCTTTCGAATCGTGGTCGGACTCGAAAGTCTGGCCATTCAGCACTGTCTCCTAAGTCAACACATGGTGACATAAACTCCAAAACTCTGTTTTCAAATTCGATTCTCAGAGGAAGCAGAATCCATGGTTATTGAGTTTGGGTTTTTAAATGTATAAGTACTCGAATAATAATAAATTTGTTGGACTTTAGGCTAAATTATCAAAAAAGAAAAAAAAAATCAGTGAGTCACCTCAGTAAATCGGATCACTGACCAGCTGAACGAAACGATTCATAAATATAGCAAAAATGTTTCTGCAGTAAAACTAAACAGTAATTAAGCTTTATTAGATCTTGGTTAATCAAATTGACCTAAACAAGAATTAATATCCAAGATATAGATCATCAAACTAGAGAGAGAAAACAGAGATCAAACTAGAGAGAGAGAGAGAGAGAGAAATCAAACGAGAGAGAGAGAGAGACAAGTAAAGATCATGTCTTTTTCTTTCTTCAAGCCATCAAGAACCAAAGCCCCAACAGAGGTTGTTAAATCAATCAGAGATAGTCTTCTTGCCCTAGACACCAAAACTGTCGTTGAAGTAAAAGCCCTTGAAAAGGTTTGATTTCATTTTTTTCTAAGATACCCATTTATTCAAATCTCATCTTTATTATGATTTATTTATTTCATGATCATTTGTTTACTGAATTAGGTAATGAACTTCTTCAAATTTGATTTTGATGTTATTGGGTTGAGTGTGATCATCTTATTTGAGCTCAAATCATTTGGGTTAAATTGATTATTATTGTGTTGTTTGTGATTTCTGACTTAGCATTGATCATACCCTTTTGGGTGTTGTTTGAATTTGCTTCCTACCCATCTGCTAATTTTGTAGAACTTGGAACTTTTATTTGCAACTCTTGTGAATTAGGGTTTGATCTTAAGGACTTGCCAATGGACTTAATTAATGAATTACAACGTTCACATTATATCATTTGATTGATGCAAATTAAAGTCAATCATGGGTCATGGCTGAATCGTCGGGCGAGCTTACTGGCCAAATGATTTATCTTCTACAACGTGTTTTTTCAAGCTAGATACAGGAATGGGAACGGAATTTAACTCTTGTACGTAAATATAAGAAAAACGATGAAAATAGCATGAAGTAGATATGAACACGACAATGTCATATTCATAACCAAATAGCATACTATGAGGGTTGAAGTAATCTTGTGGGAATAGTTCTTTACACATACAAACACGTAAAAGAGATAGTTGTATTTTTGGCAGACTTGTTACGCGTATTTGTCAGCATTCTCTAGGTTGTGATTATAACGGTCCGACGAATTCCTATACTCGTGATGTTCTTTCACACCGAGGATGCCAATCTCTATTTGTCCTTTGCAATAACAGGCTCTAGAAGAAGTCGAGAAGAATTTGCTTGCGTTGAGACAAACCCTTTCTGGAGATGGCGAGGTTGAACCAAATCCGGATCAAGTTTCACAAGTAGCCGCAGAGATTTGCAAGGAGGATGTTCTTGACCTTTTCGTTCAGAAGTTGCCTATATTGGGCTGGGAAGTAAGAACTACCATTAACAGATTTGGGTTTACCTAAGTGCTTTCCATTCATCATGGTTTTTGTGATGCAGGCAAGAAAAGATTTAGCGCATTGTTGGTGCATTTTGTTGCGGCAAATGGTCGGCTCTAGTTATTGTTGTGTTGAATACATTGAAAACCACTTAGATATACTAGACTTCCTTGTTGTGTGGTAAGTTTCTCTTCGAATGAAATATTACTGTATTTGTCCGATCCGGCGATGAACTTATTGGTATTTGATCTTAACAGCTATGATAACAAAGACATCGCCTTGCACTGTGGGAGTATGTTGAGAGAGTGCATCAAATTCCCTACTCTTGCAAAGTAAGACCTGTTTTAACATATTGTAGTTTTTTTTTTCTGAACTTTAATTTGGTTTTATTTTATTATCATTTCAAAGGTTAAGGTTGTGTTTACAAAAAGAAAGCAATAGAACAATAAATTGTTGTCCAAATATTTGAACGTTTGCAGACAATTCGTCATTGTCCATAATTTTGCCTGCCAAACAAGGGATCAGTCCCCTCTAACTTTTTTTTTTCCTGTAAATGATCCATCGTCTTTGCTGTAATTCGACGTCATGTCTAAAGAAAGAATGGGTATCACCAAGGAGCCACCATGTAAATGATCCACTTGAGTGTTGAAGTTTAAATCCTTTGTGCCATTTTTTTAGCCGAGGAATGTGGTTTCAATTTCTTTAAACACTTGATGTCTATCTAAGACAAGGGAATAAACTGGCTTCTTCCTTGTTTCTTTTAGAGACAGTTCCATTCAATGAAGTTTTGTAATTTGACGAACAAACTTTAAAGTTTCATGCATTTAAATTTTTGTAGTGATCTTTCAGATACATATTGGAATCGACGAGCTTTGAGTTATTTTTCAAATACGTGGAGCTGCCTAACTTCGATGTTGCTTCCGATGCTTTTGCTACTTTTAAGGTCAAATAAACATTTTATGTCAGTTAAAATCTTATCCCATGTTCCAAATCAAAATGTACGTCCTGTCCTTACTGTTTTTTGGAGTTTATGTTCTGATTGAACAATTTGCAGGATTTGCTTATCAAACACGAAACTGCCGTATCCGAATATCTTACTGCCCATTATGAAGAGGTTCGCTAGCTTGTTTTACTTCTTAGTTCTGGCTCATACCAACTTGTTGTCACGGTGAAACCATTTACTTTATTGAACATCTTAGGAAGACTCTTGTTATGATGGATAATCTCCTGTTTACTCTTATACTGGGTTTCAGTTCTTCGAGCTATATGAGAAACTCTTGACATCTCCAAATTACGTAACAAGAAGACAATCGTTGAAGGTTAGTAGCTACTCAATTTCTCTATATTTGTTTGGATTAATTTTGTTCTACGAAAAAGAGTTAATGATGATGGTATGATGACTTTTAGCTTCTCTCGGAATTCCTTTTGGAGCCTCCAAACTCCCATATAATGAAGCGATACATCTTAGAAGTTCGATATTTGAAAGTCATGATGACATTACTCAAGGTATCGATACAATTTTTTTTTCCTTACTATATGTTAATCCCATGCTGCTTATTACTTTTCGTCACGTATAGAAAATTAGGTCCAAAATCTCCCTAACTATGGGTGATTATAAGTTTCTGTTCTCCTTGTAATCGAAAGTTGTAAATTTCTGCAGGATTCAAGCAAAAATATTCAGCTCTCTGCTTTTCACATTTTTAAGGTGTTTTTCTTGCTTCTTTCAGTACACGTAATAGTTTATCTCAGTTCAAACAAATTTAGTTTACTCATCTTATACATTTTCAGGTTTTTGTTGCTAATCCCAACAAACCACGAGAGATAATCATTATTTTGGCGAAAAACCATGAGAGATTGCTATCCTTGCTTCATAACCTTTCTGTCGGCAAAGGTAACAACTAACATTCGCAGAATACTCGTAGTGATTATTTTCGCATTTTGAAACAAAGTACCATTTTCGAGCACTACGTGTATTTGGCACAAATTGCTCGAAAAGGGTGGACCCGCCCATGAACTTTTTATATTCTTGCTGAGTTCGTTCTTCAGCATCTATTGGGTTTCTTAGATAGTCATTGATTGATTTTTAGGTAATGAAGACGAACAATTTGAAGAGGAAAAGGAAATGATCATCAAGGAAATTGAAAGACTATCTCGCTTACCAAACCTTGCCTCCTAAGTCTCTCTCAAGTTTCTAGTATATTCAAGTATATCCTTTCTCTTACTTTTACTGCTACTATCAATTTCGTAGGCTTCCGATGTATCTTGTTGGGCAATTTCATCCGAACTACTTCGTACTAATTTATACATGTAATGGGTGTTCAAGATCTCCGCGGGTTCAGCTGTTTTAAAGATTGCACTATTAGAATGAGTTTCAGTACCTAAAAGATGAATGAGCTCGAACTGAATATATCATTTTGAGATTTCGCTTATCTATAGTTCATTTTCAGGTGAATTTGAGCCTGAAAATTTGACAAGCTTGGAGATACTCATAGCTATGTTGGGAAGGTTGTTCGAAAGCGTCTGAAGAAGGATATTGCCTCAACATTGCAGGTGATACGCTGAGAGAATTTAGCTACCAAGTTAATGCTATGAAATACCGAGTTCGATTATTTAGGAACTGTGTTTATGAAGTCTGAAAATTGGAACTATACATTTATGTGATCATTGAATACCAAATTGTGTTTGTTTTGGACTTCTTCCGAAGTACTTTATGATTTTGCAGAGATCTATATGGATCTTTAACTACTGAAATTTCTACTTTCTTCTTCTCTTTATACAAGTAAAACTTTGCTGTGAAGCACTGTCACACATCGGTGGACACGAAGCGTGGTGCTCCTTATTAGGGTTCAAGCACCATTTTCTAGTGATGCCTTTTAAAGCCGTGAAATGACAATGTTTGTGAAACTCTCCCAACTTAAATGATATATAAAGAAAAACCACTCATTTATAAATTGATCAAGTTCTGGATTCGCTCCGATAAGTCAAAAGCTGGCTTTCTACAAATTGCATTTCATAAAGCACGTCTACGAAAAGTTACCTTCATGGAACCTCCACGACTATGGATATCACCAACATTCACTCAATATCAACTACTAGAACTACTCCATGACAACTGCAACTTTATCACCATCACAACTCCACCACTATGACTGGACCATCCATGGAACCTCCACAACTATCATCATCACTAACATTCACTGCAACCACAATCACTTCACCACCACAACTACTCCATGACCACTGCAATTTCACCACCACTACAACTGTAACCACATGTCCATGAACACATCCACCACCCACATGTCCATGAACACATCCACCACCATCACAACTCCACCACTACGACAATACCGTATCTCCGTCAACACATCCACCACCACCATCACAACTCTGAACTCCACCACTACGATATTACCACATGTCGGTCCATCAACGCATCCACCACCACCATCAAAACTTCACCACCAACACATTCACCACAACCACCACCGTCACATTCAAACCACCCCCATCATTCCGCTGCCACTACCACCATCATCACCACGACTCTACCACTACTAACCACCTCCGCTGGTTGAAGCCCTGAACCTCAACGACACATATCCACTATTCCATCACCATTATGACAATACTACTGTCGACACGACCTGTTCTGTGCCACTTATACTATGCCACTTGTCTCTTTCATGTAGCTTCCTCTAAAGAGTGTCATTTCGCACGTGTGGACAACATCTAAAACTGATTTATCTCACCGACTGAATACCTTTCTCTCTCTGTCCTGTCTCTTCCCTCTCTCTCTCTAACTCACTCTCTCTCCCCTTGAGATTCTTCAATGAATTTCTTCAAATCTGTTTTCTCTGATGATCCACAACCATCAGATCTCAATGACCCCCAAATCTCAAAACCCCAATCTCCCAATCAAAATGTCGGACAACAAAATCAAGAAGACGAATCAATTCAAGAACACGAAACAGATCCTTCTCTCACAAACCCTAACCCTAATTCTCCAACTGATACTACTAGTACTAGTAGTAATTCTTGGAGCTTCGGTGGTCTAATCAAAACAATCACATCAAAATCCGAAACAGTAATTCAAACTTACAAACGAGATCTTGAAGAATTCGGATCTGGATTGAAAATGGAAACTGTAGCGATTCGTGAAGCAGCTAGTCGTGCTGTGAAAGATCTTCCAGCTTCAATTGAAGTCGGTGCATCAAAAGCTCACGGATCGCTTGAATCCGTCACTCATGTTATTGATGAATATGGAAGTTCAGTTTGGCGTGGAACATCAGAGATCATAACCCTAGGTAAAGATGCTCTTCTTTCTGGTAGTACTGATAATAATAATCAAGAAAATGTTGATTTTGATAATCAAAATCAAAATTTTAATAGAAATTCAAAAAAGTATAATAGATTTGAAGCTAATGTTAATGCAATTCAAAATGATAAGAATACATATTTAGAACAACCAGATGATTTGGGTGATTTTGAGAAATGGAAATTAGGGTTTGATTTAGAGGGTAAAGGTGATGAGATTGAGAATTTGCTTGATGAGAATGGGATTATGGAAGGGATTTATTCAAAAATTGTTCCTAAAGAAATTGATGGGGAAGTATTTTGGACTAGGTATTTTTATAGAGTTTATAAGCTCAAACAAGTTGAAGATGCTAGGGCTAATCTTGTAAAGAGAGCTACTTTAGAGGAAGATGAAGATCTTAGTTGGGATGTTGATGATGATGGGTCTAATGCGTCTGAATCCAAGGTGGATGATTCTTCGAATTCAGTTAGTCAAGAGTTGGAGAAGAAAGAAATCAAGGAACCCGAAATCGAAACTAAACCTGTTGAAGAAGAATTGCAGGTTGAGAAATCTGGTCCGATTAATGTTGAAGATAAGAGTGTTCATGTTGTGAAAGACGATGGCGGAAATGGGTCTGGTGAGAAAATTGAATCGGAAACAAATCAGATCGATTCTGCAACAAAATCAGAGGAGAATGTGGTAGTTGTGGTCGAAGAGAAAAATGGGTCTGTTGAGTCTTCAAAAAGCATTGAATTCTCTGTAATTCCGAGTGAGAAATCGATGCCAGAGGAAGAAGAAGAAGATCTTGGGTGGGATGAGATTGAAGATGTTGGAAGTGGTGATGAGAAGAAAGTAAGTTTTTCAGGAAACCCAAATAGAGCAGAATTGCAGAAACGGTTGAGTACTGCGGATGAAGATGAAGATTTGAGTTGGGATATTGAAGATGATGATGAACCTATCAAGCATTGATCGAAGATCTGTTCTTTAAGGTTAATCAAAATTCTACTCCATTCTTATCTGCAAGTCATCTGATTATTTCTTAATGTTTTCTTACTTCATTGTAAGTTTTTTGAGTTCTTAGTTGATTAATGATTGTTTGATCATTTAGTTGGGTTATGATTGTGTAAATACCTGTTTTGTTATATCCTACTATTTATCTAATGGTGAAGCAAAAATATTCCACACTTTCTCTTTTACCCATTTTTTTTCGAAGATTTCAGGGTGCATTTCTATAAATTGCCGTTCCCACATCAATATAATCTGTTGTGACTTGAGGTCTGAATTGACTCGGAGACAGATATCAAGATGTTTGTTTCATCTCATTGGTTGCAGCATTGTTATTGGCCCCAAAAATCGCGTATAAGAGTTGCTTCATCGTGCTTCTTGTGTAATTTCAGTGAAACACTGTAAATTGGAGGTAGAGGTTTATTTGTCCAAATTGCACAAGTCTACTGTGAATTGCGAAGGGTTTCGGGCGATTAAGGGCCTCATATTGCATTCATGACCATTCAACAGAAGTTGCACTCGCAGTTTAAGCATTGCGAACCCATGCCACACAAGTTGCACTTGCAGTCTGAGTTGCTCAAACCCGGCACGGATTTTGCACAAGTCTACTGTGAATTGCGAAGGGTTTCGGGCGATTAAGGACCTCTTATTGCATTTCTAACCATTCACCCCCATTTGCAAGAGTGTGGTGTGGGATCGGGGCTTCTCTCCAATTAAGTGCCTCATATAGTCTTCTTAACCATCCAATGTTGTTTCTTAAGCAAACTTGAATATTAGAAAATAAAACCTAATATCTTACTGTATAAACCCGTCGGTCCACCGAACTTCCACCTATTCCTTGCCCGGCAAATCCCACAAATGAACGGGTGGGATGGGATAGCGCAATGTCACAACCTGTTTTAACTTTGAAAGATTCAAGGAGTGAGTTTGGGCCATGAGAGCACGCTCACTACAAGCATAAGACGGCGGAGGCCCAAGGCATCCAGAAATGCTATTTGGCCCAAAAATGGGGGCCGACCCTAAGTTAAAGGCTGCTGTGGCCGGCTCCCATTAGTCGGGTGATGTGTAAAGAGATTTGACCTGACCAATGGGAGCCGACCACATTAGCTTCGAGCTGTGGTCGACCCTGAATTTCAAGCCAAATAGCATTTCTCCAACACATGTTAGGTCGGAGCAGAGGGTCGAATAGTCGTTAGGATTTTAATTTCCTCAGCTTTGCCCAGTGTAATTTGAGGATATTGTCGGGTCGAGTTAGGTGTCTCCTCTCTTCCTAAAGGGTCTGACTAAAGGCACTTGTCGAAACTATTATTAGATTCGGGTGCCCATTAGCACCCATCACGGATTGGGGGAGGCGCTCGAGCGCCGCGTTCCCTTCCTTTGACTACCCTTCTCTCTATCATCATTACGTGATGGGTGCTAATCAAACCAAATTAAAATTTTACCAAGAATAAAATTTAAAAAATTTCGATTTAAAAACCTGCTACAGTTAGTTATATTTAGAATGTTAAAAATAAGTGTTATCTCGCAAATCATTAAGTTTACTTGTACTTGATTAATTTGACATAGTTTATCAACATTCGAGCAAGATAAAAAAAAAACGATAAACAATTGAATCTCAACCATCTATCGTTGCTAATTATATATTCTTAAATATATAATATATAAAAGATAACAATAAATGGTTTGGTTTGATTTTTTCGATTATCCGTCAAAACAAAATCCATGAACTGAACCAAACCCCTCGATTTTGACCTTTTTAGTATTCGAATCAATCCGGATAACTATTGGAGTGGTCCCCAAACCGTCTAAATATGTTTGGATCGGATTGGTTTGATCCGGTTTGGATTTTCGGATATTAAATGTCATCACTAAATTTTATAAATAGTGAGTATAAGCTTAATTAGGTCTAATAGAGAACTAGTACCTGGCCCGATTGTCTCGCCGCCGACATCAACCGAAATATGACGTGGCCCCAAAGAGCGTTTTTTCCGTTGAGTGAGAGTATTTATTTATTTTTGAACTTGAGTAGTTCTTTAAATTCCAATTTTAAGGAATTAGAGTTTATCATCATCAGAATGAACAAAGCTAGGGTTTATGCTGCTGGATGCCCTGATTATGTTGGTTGAGAAAACAAACAAACAAACACACTCAATGGAGGAAGAAGGCTAGAGTTCATCATCATCATCATCAGAATAGAAACTTCTAAAAGCAAGAAAGTTCTCTGGTTTAGAGAGAAAAAGAGAGCATTCTTCTTCTTTTTACAGGTTTCTAAATTCTTCTATTTTAGGGTTTCTATTTCTAATTCAAAGGAAACCTATCTTGTTGGTGAGTGACTCTGTTTTTTTTTTCTTTATTTATTTAATCTCACTCTATTTCTCACTCTCCCATTTTCTTATAGTCATGGAAAATTCAAAAAAACAGAGATTAGTTTTCAGAATCAATCAAGAAGCAAAAACCCATATTCAAGAAAAGACTGAAACTTGTTTAGAAATCAAGGATTTTCATCGAAATACTAACAAGAATCAACAACATTCATCAATGGATGAGGAATTATTCTCTAATGGGGATTTTGATAAATCTTCTCCTTGTTCTCCTTTATACCTCCTTTCTACAAAGAATGATGATGTTGACACTGATAATTTAGACTCTTCTTCTTCTTCTTCTTCTTCTTCTCATCCTTATACTCTTGATCCTTCGATCCGATGGGGTTGTAAGAGAAGACGGAGTATTAGGAGGAGTGTTAAAAAAGCTGCTAAAACCTTATTAATACTTAGCAACAATGGTGTTGGTTCTAGGAGACCACTGAGTGAATTACCAACCATAGATGAGGAAGAAACCGCCGAAGCTTTATTAATACTTAGTAAGGGTGACGATATTCTTGTTTCGACAAGTTCAAACTTGCCAAACAATAAGAAGAAGAAGAGAGTAATGGAAGTTTCTGAACTTCCTACTAAGAAGGCAAAAACTGGAAAAGAAAACAAGAATTGGAAGTCTAAAACTTGGTTAGATAACCATATGGTTAAGCTCGGCTTTGGGTCAGATGATTTATCGCCCAACGAGGAGGAAGGCAATGATTATCTAGTGGTGGGTAAACTAGACGAACGACCCATAGAACCGAAAGATTTTGAGATGTACCTAAAGAAGGTGGCTGAAAGTTATATTATGCATTACGAGAAAACGCGAATGGCGTCTAATGAATTCAGTGAGGAAGTAGTTTCATGTATGGATGCAATGAAAATTCTAACCCAAGTTGAGTTGGAGAAGAAGATCGATGTCTCTATGCCAAAGAACAAGTCTAGTGTACATGAGTGTAATATTTGCAATATGATATTTTCGACAGGTCAAGCTCTAGGAGGTCACAAAAGGCTACATTGGACCAGCCCCGTTACTAAATCAGTGGTTTTAATCGAAGAAGATGAAGAAAAAGACGGAGATGAAGATCATTGCAAGCCTCTAGGAGGTCACGAAAGGCTACATCGGACCGTCCCCATTACTGAATCAGTGGTTTTAATCGAAGAAGATGAAGAAAAAGACGGAGATGAAGATCATTGCAAGCCTCTAGGAGGTCACGAAAGGCTACATCGGACCGTCCCCATTACTGAATCAGTAGTTTTAATCGAAGACGATGAAGAAAAAGACAGAGATGAAGATCATCGCAAGCCTCTGATGTTCGACCTCAATGAACCTCCTCCTCTTAGCCCATGATGAAGTTTTGAGTTAGACTGACACAGTTTCTCTTTCTGTCTTGTTTTTGTCGAGAGTCCAAACTTTTTCTATAATCTGTACGTTCAATAAAGAACGTTCAAATATTTTCATGTGTTTTTTGCGTTGTTTGTTTGTGCCATCGATTTTTCTTCTCCAAGTTTATACGTCTAATATGTGAAACTCACTTTCGTTAGACGGTAACACGTGTGTCTCTCCAGCAAGGAGATCAGAGTTCGAATCGTGCTGTTTAAGAAAATAGAAGTTTATAGGAAATCACATATAGTAATTAACCAAAAATTTGCTTAGTCCATGTACATGATGTTCATTGCTTAATCCTCTCGACCGTTACTTACATCAACTTACAAATAAACCTAATCCTTTACGTTTTGTTTCTTCATGCAATTTTCAGCACTATTACTGCCATTATCGTTGCTGCTCTGACGAAAATCTCGTTCACGCTTCTGTCTACTCTACTCATCATCTCTTCATCTTTCAGACCCAATTTGTTTTGGTTCTTGCTGATATAGATAATACTATCTCTCAGTTGATTCACTGCCCATGACAACCAAACGAGCCCGACCCCAAATCCAGTGTTTAACATCTTTGACGCGCAGAAGGGTACCCTTCCACCGGCAACTTTACAGAGAACGGTAAACAGAACAGCAAGGCCGGTACCAGCAATGCTAGCGGAGAATTGAGTAAGAAGCTGAGGTAGTTCTGGCCCAGATTGCTTTAGGGTTAGGATTGAAGTTTTGCCCTTTCTTCTTCCTAGGACTAGCGATAGAAGGCTCTCACATGCGTGAAGATAGCTTCTTCTATGTATATCACTCTCTCTTCCGCCATTCCTACTGGTTTTCTTCATCGGTGATTGTTTCAGCTTTGTTTTCTTCGGACTAGATTGTCAAAACGACACAAGAGTGAGAAGGACAGTCATAAATGATTAGCGGTGAATAATTTCATGGATATCCAAAAAGCATAGTCCTATTCGAGTACAAGGAAGTGGCAAAAGTTGAAGGATTTATACCTCTTTACAGGAGCAACCATGATATTTTTCAGCTTCAAAGAAGAATCACATACATTTGTTCGTGCTTCACTCCTGCCCCGTCTGTGCAATATAATGACCAAATAGCTTCATCAACATGAAAGTTGAGATGTTTCAAGTAAAATATATGCTGTCTTTCGACGTCAATTATAAAGTATTAAAACATTCCTAATTTTTTTAAAACATTCCTAATTTTTTTAAAACATTCCTAATGAATTCTATTAAAATCATATTGACTCTAAATCCAGTGACTCATAGCTCGATGAAGGTTCAAACTTCAAAGGGGTAGTTGATCTCCAAGATGGAGAGATAGTCTTTAAGAAGAAAAGAAACCTTCGAAGGAATAACCAACAACTCTAGTTCAGACTCCACGTAGGGGTCTGAAAGAGCACGGCCGGAGTCCATCCGCGGGTACAGACGTCCGAATTAGTCAGCCGCGCACGCAACCCGGGGAATAGGATTCTGCCCGTCGGACCCAGTAAAATAAACGTGCCAGATGCGGGCAAAAGTTTTCAACCAACTGTCCTCCTAATGCCCGGCCCAATGTAATGCTCGCCCTATAACCTCACGCCCCGAATGAGTCAGTGGCATCCGCAGCCCCGTAAACAGGATTCTCCCCGTACGACTCACTAGAATAAACGGGCCGAACGCAACCATTCAACCGACTGCCCGCCGAACCCGGCCCAATATAATGCTCGCCCTATAACCCCTACGGTACCCACAATATTTTGATGAAAGAAATCTCTAATAACTCATACCTTGTGAAGTATGGCACCAAACTAGGCAATTTATCCTTCTTAATTGAGTTCCTTGAGAGAGTAAACTCCTCAATGATAGAAAGAAGATCCTTCGTCTCAACCTCAGTCCCTGTGAACAATACTCTGCCATCTTGTTGCATAATCATTCTTGAGCTAGAAGATAAATCCCCAACAAAATCCAATAAAGGATTTGGAGTAAAAAAGTTGCTTCTTGGATAGATAAGGGAAGACTGATGGGACTCAAAAACTTCATCTGTCATAGGAAATAGTGACTCTGGATTCATTTTGATTGTCAATGAATGAAGACCCATGGAGTCAGATAGTAGAGGATAATCTACACATTCTCTCTCTGCTTCACTAAATCTAGAGAGAGAAAATTGTGAGATGTTTTCATCATGCCTTGTGCACTTCTCAACAATCCCAGAGCTTAAATCTATGAAGTCATTCATGCCAACAAAAACAAAAGTAAATAAGATCAATAACACATCTATAGAACACTTAACTGCAAAATTGTGACGTCTCAACTCTCAAGCCTTAGCAGTTAACCATATTGTCCCTGCAGACCCAAGCACGCAGGTACAGGGTTTTGTTCTTGCGGAAGGCTCCACAAGCCCACCCAAAAGGCCACACGGTTTACAATCATGAGCGTTCACCTATAGCCTAGGCTCTGGACATTCTCGGGAGCGACGTGGGACTATCACAATCCCCCACGTCTCTTTGGTAAGGGTGGGGGAGATTGTGATAGTCCCACAACACTCATGAGAGCGTCCGGAGCCTGGCTAGAAGTGTACGTTCAAGCTTAGTAAGTGTTGGTGCCTTTTGGGGGTGCTCGTGGAGCCTTTGCCAAGAACAAAACCCCATACTAGTGAGGTGGTAAAAGCGGACATGATTTTCGACAATGGCTAAGGCGCGGGGCGTCACAAAAATTAACAAACTCAGAAAAAAGGGCAAACCTTGGAGATCAATGAGTAGAGGTTTCTGCCTAGATGAATCAAGATTGGTGAACTGATTAGAATCTGAAAACCATTCTATAGGTGTCCATGGATTCTCAATATGACTTTGTTTATGATTGAAGCAATTTGATCTTAGTGTCTTCTCTTGTTTTGTTCCAGAGATGGGTGTAAATGATCGGATTTCCTATACAAATTTAAACAAAAACTAATCAAAAGGTCAAATTTTAGACTAATATGAACCCTAATTTCACAAAGAACACAAGTAATCAACAAAACCCTATTGAGAAATGAGAAAAATAAGACTACCAGATAAGCAAATCTCAGCAGATTCAAACCACAAGATCTAAGAACTAAAAAAAAGCCTAAGTTACCTTGAAAGTCTTGTTGTGGAGACTATGTAATTGAGGAAAACCCCCATGAGGATAAGTAGAAGATGCCATTAAACAAAGCTCAACCATCTTATCTCTCTCTCTAGAACTAGAACTAGAAGAAGACTCCCCCAAGTTCAGAAAAGAAGTTCCTGAACAGTAATCATTCCTTGATTGAGAATCAAAATCTTCTCCATAATAAGACAGAGTATGTATCTATCTTCTTCCCCACCTAGTTTGTTATACAAACCAGAAATATTAAATTAGTTTTTTGAAAGGTTATGGGTGGTTAGAAAAGACTCAAGATTGGGCCAATTAGATTGTTGTTTCCATTCCATTAATTCCAATACCCAATTTTTTAAGATTCCTGTGGTTTGAATGGCTTCTTGGGATCTCAAAGATTGTGACACTTTTTAACATAGTCAAGTAACATTTGCCTTTCTAATTACTCCTTTTATGATTGGACATTCCAGTAGGGGTGGGAGTCGGTCCGGGCCGTCGGCCAAGAGACATTGTGGGTCGCGTCTGAGCCAGTACAAAAAATCGGTTTTGTGCTTTGTGACAAAATTTAAAAGAAAATAACATGTCAACTTCATTAATACGAGATCCAATATCCACAAATACAAAGCTAGGACATGAATTTTTTATGTTCACAATCACCAATTACATTAAGGAGATTTAAAGAAGAATACCATAGTTGATGAAGATGGTAAGAAGAAATAGAAGATAATAGAAGATTGGAGGAGGTCTTGTCCCATGTCATTGTCGGTCATTCGGTCATTAACCATTGGTCTCTTAATAAGCAAACCGACCTCGCTGGTAGATCAATGGTACACAAGATGTGTAGTAAATCGACCCACGTACTCCGCTGGTCATTAACCATCAGTTTCTTAGTATATAACCTCTCAAGCTTATTTCGTTAGGTTAGCAAGCAAACATGTACTCGACTTAAACGATTTTGTATCACTCGGTTGGAGGTCTTGACCCATGTCCCGCGCACTAACTAGCTTCAGACGAGGTAGCGGGTACACGTGGTCCCTCACGGACTCGAGCGGACCCGGTCCGTGTTCTTGCCTCTAGCTAGTTTCCATATATTCCGGTTCAGGCATTTATTGTATAGATTGTGGAACCAGTAAACATTGGCACCAGAAGAACAGCTACTCACTTACTAAGAACACAAGAAAAAAGGTTTACGCTTAAACTACATAAGTCGAGAACCAGATCGAATCCTTTCTTCTTCTTCCAATAAAACTAAAGATGGTGAGTGATTTGTCAATCCCTTTTCTTGTTTGGGTATCTCAATTTCTCTTTGAATTTTATTCAAATTGTTACTTTTTTGTGAATTTTGGGGTTTAATTTTCTTAATTTGTGGGTTTTTGGGGGTGAAGTTGTTCTTCTCCTATTTCAAGGATTTAGTAGGAAGAGAAGTGACAGTTGAATTGAAAAATGATTTAGCAATCAGAGGTACTCTCCATTCAGTTGATCAGTACCTGAATATCAAGCTTGAGAATACTAGGGTTGTTGATCAAGACAAGTACCCTCACATGGTATTATTTCATTCCCTTTCTATGACTTTTAGGGTTTTGTTTTTCTTGTTTAGGTTTTTTTTTTCACATTGTTTAATTTCTGTCAACTTCACTTATAGTTTCAATTTTCATCCTGGGTATTTGGAATGAAGAAACTTAATGGACTTGTATGAAAAAAAAAACTAGGGTTTGAGTTTACTGTGTTTAGATTTTAGTATGTTGCTTAAAAGTTTCAAAAAGTTCAATTCTGAGGTATTATTCAACATTGTGATGTCTAAACTATATGATATGAGATTGGGCAGGAGAGATTTTTCGAATTATTAGTTCATATTGTCTTCAAAATGGATTGAACAGAAATCATCTTCGGGCTAACCTAGCCTCCTCCATCCGTCACTCCAGCAGCGTCTTGAAAACTTGCTTCGGACATGAATGTTCGAGTAGTCAGAAATTTGAAATTTAGAGTTTTGAAAGAAGGATGATAGAAGTATAAAGGGTATTGACAAGTGACAACTAAAATTTTAAGACTTAGGGTTGTTCATGGTTGTGTGATTTGATCTTGAAGTAGTTTGATTATATGTTATGTTATTTCCATTTTCCGATATATACTAAGTGTAACGATTAAGCTTCGGAGCTTGTTAGTCCTCATTTTTGGTATAAATCAAGAGTATTGAGGATGAGGTGTTATGTTAAGACTAGGGAGTTTCAGTGCCAAATAAATCGACCAAAAAAATTAGAAGCTTACCACATGAAAGTATGAGAACTCAAGACAAGTTTTGTGAGATAGTGCAGTCGATATGATATTATGACCCATCCCTTCGCTTTTTGGCGTGTAGTTTTTTTACTTGCCCTGATTGTTTATTGTCTATGTTTTGATTGATATATCTGCAGCTATCGGTGAGGAACTGCTTCATCAGAGGATCGGTCGTGAGATATGTTCAGCTACCTCCAGATGGAGTTGATACAGAAATCCTTCACGATGCAACAAGGCGAGAAGCTCGTGGTGCATGATCCTTCATCTCAACTTCTTACTTATTTTCCATTTTGGTGTTTATGATTAAGAATCTTTAGTTTTAATTTTCCTCCTACTTTGTCAAAAGGGCGTGTCTGATTTTAGTATGAATATCATGCTCTTTGTTCACACACTACTTCAACCTATGGTTTTATGTTGGAATTTTAGTTTAAGACAGACATCTGATTTGGAATTTTGGAGAAACTACGCTATCTTGTTGCGGGACGGACAAAAGCGCGAAAGCCCGATATCGACAGTTCATCCATGTCTCAATGAGCCCATCGACATCGGAAGCCTGCAAGCGGGTATTGGGTCTGGACTGTTAGATTTTAGTGAGCGCGCTTGGGTATTAAGTCTTGCCCGACTATCATGTACCTCTGTCTGGGCTAGTTCTGGCCAGTATTAAGATAATTTGCTGAAAACAAGTTTATAGTCATAACATAAGCTTTCCGCATTGCCAAAGTTACGATAAACATGAGGAAAACATTAACGTCATCACGAATATATCACAGCGTTATAACGACGAATAAAGGATCTTTCATTCATAGTGTCTGCAACCTTATTCATTAACCCAAATTATTTAGAAACAATTTCCCGAATAGAGATAGAAATCGTAACATATCACTTAATATTTGAGATACTTGTTAAACCAAGCCAAAATGTATTTGTGACCCTTGTTGGCAGCCTTCACGGCTGGTCTGTCCGTAACGTTGTACAGCAGAGTCCATCCGTGTGGATACCCAGGAAATATCTTCACAAAACTAGGTACCTACAACAATGAACAAATTAGGAGTACTCAATATCCATCGAAAAAATACAAAATATCGCCTAAAGATTAAAGTCAATATAGTGTTGACTTTTGAACTACGATCTATTACAACTTGGGGTTAGATAGTAATGATATAATGTTCGAAAGTTGATATCTTATAAGAAGCGAGTGAAGATATATATTATTTTCCTTAATATGGTGTCGCTATAGTCCATCCCTAGTAAGAAGTACTCGGAAAAAAGACTCAAAAGAATGTAAGCGAAAGCCGAAGGTGTCTTACCTGAGGTTTGGTGGCTAAAACCTCCGCAAATTGTTTTATAGTAGCTGCTGGAGTGATGCTGTCATTCCCACCCCCCAATATAGAAATGGGTGCCCTAACATCTGGTTATCATAAAATTTGAATGATAACTAAAGCTTGTAAATTTATAAAAAGAATGAAAGATAAAAAGTACGAATAAAACGATCCATACTCTTGATATCATCAACAGTGACATATGTCGGATGTGGCGTTACCACTGCTTTTATGTCATCACGTGCCGCCAATATCGTAGTTAACTTCGCTGAAATATTATATCTTATTCAAGTTTGATGCTGTAAAATCGAAAACGAAAACAAAAAGAAGCATATGATAAGGATAAGGAAAAGGTCTAGGTCTTACCTCCCCAGCAAAAGCCTGCAATCCCAATTGTGGATATCCCTTTTCTTTTAAAAGCTTCAAGAACTGGTTTGGCAACTTCAACTCCATTAACCTACAAATTAGTTCTAAATCTTCATTATAACTACAAACAATTAAAATCGAAGGGCAAATCAGATCAAACAGGTACTTAAGGAAAACCGACCGCCAGATGATGATTCAACCAGTCCTGGAAACCCCTTTTCGAATACTCAACCCATGGATCACCATTAAAAAAATCAGGAGCTACAACATAGTATCCAGCAGCTGCAATCTTGTCCACCAGTCTCCTATAACAGCATAACAAGATGGATAAGAAATTCAAAACCATATATGTAATATTCATAGGGGTCGGAATAAAGCCCGATGCCCAGATGTTGAAAGTGCTTCAATATGGGTCGATATCTAACCCTAATTGAGATCCATCTGTAATCTTATTCTTCTTTCTTTGTGAAATACATCGCGCCATTGTTCAACATGGAGTAGGTCTTACCAAACGAATCAGGTAAATCCCTTGTGTTTTGTGTGATTGTTTACTTTCATTATCACTTATCTTGTTTTTTTTTCATTCTTTGTCATCACAGTGGAAGGGTAATACCCGCCTAGGCAGCTAGAATTATCGGGACAGGCTCCGTGAAGAAGGCTGCCCAGTAGTTTACCTGAGTCCGGCCCCATTTGGCCTACCTGCATAGCAAGCCCGTCTACGTGCCGCTACACACCCAAGTATAAACCTGAGTAGAACCAAGAGAGACGGACTTGGTCTCTCGCTACCCTAGCCATCGGGCGAGGGATGTTTGACTAAAACATCTCGGCGAGGGTTTCGCACCACTAGCTTAGTCATAACTCCGAGCTCGAATTAATGAAGCAACATTCACAAGATAAATCGGTAGCTCAAGCTCATTGGACAAGAATTAAGTGTTCTACACATGAAAAAGATCAAACATGAAAGCATTAGACATACCTCAAGTTTGGCTTTGCAAAACCTGCAAATGAGAGATCAAGTAAGATACTAATATTAACTCAAAAACATAACACAATGTTAATGAACTCAAGAACATAACACAATGTTAATGAACTCAAGAACATAACACAATGTTAATGAACAAAAAATGTAAGTTGGGTATTTACCGAAAACGTCACTAGCCACAAGAATTCCTCTTTTCGAATGCAAAGAACCAGCAATATATGATTTAACACCACCAATTTTTTTCACTTTTCCTGCTTCACGATACCTTGAACGGATTGTTGATACTACAGCGGTATCAACCCTGGTCCGGATAGTATGTGAATCAGTTTCTACCTTATTCGACTTAATCGAGTGATCTAAAAGGTCTGGGAACCACATAAAACTCGCAAAAAGAACAAAACCAAAGAAGAAAAAAACAAGTAATGGTTTTGCAGAGCACTGAAGTCTTGACATTTCTACTTCCCCTTTCTTCTTTTCTTCAACAAACAGATTCACTTTTTCTCTCTAAGCTTAACAAGAAAATGACAATAGATATAGAATATTGAAGTTTGATAAAAGTCTTCAAGTATATATTTTAAGATCATTATATATATATAGAATGGATATATTCTATACTTGAAATAATACAAGTCTATAGTATAAAAAGAATATCACATGTTTCTGCACAAACATCTAAAATGAGGTAGCTCGATCACCACCAACACGTGCTATTGTCGGATTATGTCGATTTATAAAATATCAACATTATAATCTCTTACCATAAAGGTCAACGATATGAAAACATTATAATAAACAGAAATTATCAATCATTTTGGTTAGATATGGCAAAAGAATCTTCTTCATCTACATGGATAACACAACATTGTATTGAGAAACAAATGATCTTAGTTTATTGAATTCGAAATCTTCCCATCTTACAATAGAGTACACGTGACCTTCGCTCTTGTGTGGCCGTTTTATTTGTACTAAATAAAATAGATATGCACAAACTCAGAACAATTTCTCACATAGATATAGAAATCTTATGTCTCACTTAATATTTAACATACTTGTTAAACCAAGCCAAAATGTATCCATGGGCCTCGTTAGCAGACTTCACGGCTGGTTTGTCGGTGATGTTGTATTTCATAGTCCATCCGTGTGAAACCCCGGGAAATATTTTCACAAAATTAGGTACCTAGACAAATGAGAAACCAGACACATTCTGTTAACTACGGCAATAGACTAAAATCGCAATGAGAATAGACAAAAGTACTCAAATATTCGTCAAACAACATACAAGATATTCTCATTATACGACAAGAATTAGCGAAATTGTAGGCAGAACCATAGATTAAGCACAATATAGTTTTTGAACTATGAAGTATATGTGATATGACGACGAAGAAGCAAACCTAGAAAAGTGACAATGAAAGTAAACTATCACACGTGATACAAGAGATTTTATGTGGTTCGGTTGGTGAGACTTACTCCACGATGAACAATGACTCAGTGATTTTCACTATGAATGAAGAACAAGATTACAAAGATTTCTTAAAGCTTTTAGTATATGGAACATTTTAGTTTTGCTAAAGTGATATATAAATAGTCTTCATTGATAACGACATAAATAATATTCGTAGTATGAATATTAATTTGGAAAGATATTGTTAGAACAACAGTCAATATCGGTAGCGTCAAGTCAAAAGACTTTTCAAAGATGAGTTTCCAGAAACCAAACTTATTTACATGTCATATGTCTATCTAAAAAATCAAGAATCAAACTGTCCTAGTTATTAATCCTTAATATGCTTCTTAAACCAGGCCAAAATGTATCCATGGGCCTTTGTAGCGGACTTCACAGCTGCTTTTTCGGTCTCATTGTATCTCAGAGTCCATCCATGTGCAACTCCAGGAAATACCTTCACAAGGCTATGCACCTACACATAGGACTATAGGAGAATTAGAGAGAGTTCGTCGGTCTTAATTTCTTATAAATGTCACATGATAGAGAAGTCTTACATGAGTTTTAGTGGCTAAGACCTCTTCATATTGTTTCACGAGCGTTGGTGGAGTGAGCGTGTCAAGCTCGCCTCCTAGTATTTCGATGAGGACCTTAACTCCTGCTCATCATTAATATAAACACGGCGCAATGACTAATGTTATTAATAAAAAAACATACTTTTAGCCTAATAGATATCAACAAGAAACCTAGTGGTAATGCGGATACAAAAATCTCATATCTCAAGTTCTATACGAAAACAATTCATGCCCTTGATGTCATCGACTAGGACATATGCTGGATGTGCCATTGCCACTGCTTTTAAGTCATCATGATTCGCTAAACAGAGTAACTTCCTGAAATATTCAAAATGTATTTCTCATTCACGACGAACACACTAAAACAAACAAAAAAAATAGAGAAGAGAAGATCTTACCACCCCAACAAAAGCCTGCAAGTCCAATTCTTGATATCCCTTTACTCTTAAAAGCTTCAATCACTGAGGTTTGGCTTCTTGAGTTCCCTTTTCCTACAAAATATTTCTAAATCTTTATCATAATCGTAAAGAATGAATTTGGGAGTAAATAAACCGACTAAAGAAAAATTTATATCGAGTTTAGAACTAATAAAGGGAAAACAAACCGCAGGATGATCTTTCAACCAACTATCGTAAGGCCTCTGAGGACTAGGGACATAAGCATCTCCATTATAGAAATAGGAGCTACAACATAATATCCAACACCTGCAATCTTGTCCACCAGTTTCCTTCGAAAAGGTACAACAAGATAAAGATATCAATATGGAAAATTTGTATGCATAGACGCTAACCCATTTGTTCATATAAAATCCTGTCAGTCAGTCAGTCAATCTATCTATCATTTCAAGTCCTCAAATACGGATAACAAGTCCATGACTTTGACTCACATCATGATGTTAATGGCATGAGGATCATTTACTGGTTTATGTTTTAGGAATTTTGGGTATCCCATGAACATCATGAAAATAGAAGACAAGAAAAGGTGAAAAATAGAAGTAATGGGTTCTTCCACCATTGAGATTTTTCTACAGGAACTAAGAGAACAAACAAGAATTATGTTTGTTGCTAAAAAAAAAGGAATTATGTTTGATGAAGTATGGGTATAGAGTGACCATGATTTTTGGGTAACCAAAACATTTGCATAAAAATAGTTCAAAAAAGAGAATTTGACAAGATTAGAAAGCAAGGGTTATGATTTGTCAAAAGAGGAATGGAAAGGAGAGGAGAGAAAAAATCAAGATAAATCGATAGCTCGAGCTCCTTTGACAAGAATTAAGTGTTCTACACATAAAAAAGATCAAACATAAAAGCATTAGCCATACCTCAAGTTTGGGTTTGCAGAACCTGCAAATGAGAGATCAAGTAAGAAACTAATATTAACACAAGAACACAACACAATGTTAACGAACAAAAAAATCTAAGTTGGGTAATTACCGAAAACGTCATTAGCCACAAGAATTCCTCTTTCCGAATACAAAGAACCAGCAATATATGATTTAACACCACCAAATTCTTCCACTTTTCCTGCTTCACGATACCTCGAACAGATCGTTGATAGTTTATAGTATAAAAAGAATAGCACAGGTTTTTGCACAAACATCTAAAATGAGGTAGCCGGATCACCACCAAAACGTGCGTATTGTCGAATTATGTCGTTATGTAAAATATCAACATTATAATCTCTTACCATAAAGGTCAACGATAGGAAAACATTATAATACACAGAAATTATCAATCATTTTGGTTAGTTATGGCAAAAAATCTTCTTCACCTACATGGATATCACAACACTGTATTGAGAAACAAATGATCTTAGTTTATTGAATTCGAAATCTTTCCATCTTACAACAGAGTACACGCGACCTTCGCCCGTGTGTGGGCTTTTATTTATAATAAATAAGATAGATATGCATAAACTCGAACAATTTCTCACATAGATATAGAAATCTTATGTCTCACTTAATATTTAACATACTTGTTAAACCAAGCCAAAATGTATCCATGGGCCTCATTAGCAGACTTCACAGCTGGTTTGTCGGTGATGTTGTATTTCATAGTCCATCCGTGTGAAACCCCGGGAAATATTTTCACAAAATTAGGTACCTACACAAATGAAAAACCAGACACTTTCTTTTAACTATAGCTATAGATTAAAATCGTAACGAAAGTAGACAAAAATACTCAAATATTCATCAAACAACATACAAGATATTCTAGATATTCTCATTATAGGACACGAATTAGCAACAAAGAAGCATATGTGTTATGACGACGAAGAAGCAAACCAAGAGAAGTGATAACGAAAGTAAACAATCACACATGACACAAGAGATTTATATGGTTCGGTTGGTGAGACCTACTCTACGACGAACAATGGCGCGATAATTTTCACTATGACTGAAGAACAAAATTACAAAGATTTCTCAACGGTTTGATATACGTAACTTGCTAAAATCCTAGCACACAGCCGCCTTTAACTCTCTCCCCAATCGAAAAATAGGATGTCTCTTTTACATTGATAACAACCCCCTTATAAGACCAAGACAAACATAACTAAACACGTCAGACCAAATTTTTGGCGGGTCGCAAACCAGATTAGATATCAACCCATATTCTAGGCACTTCAACAATACAATCCATAATAATACAAGTTGTGTAAGATAGGGTGATGGTATGTATGAGTTGATGTATTATTTTTAGCAGAGATTGAAGACATTCACAATTTCCTTAATGGGGTAAAATTAAATAACCGAAATCCAATTGTTCTCCACTCTTAGCAAGAATCACATGAAAAAGACTCAAAACACAAAGGTTATAAACAAAAATCAAGTGATTGATATAAACCATCTTAGAGACAAATATGTCTTACTTGAGTTTTGGTGGATAAAATCTCTTCAAATTGTTTTAAGAGAGCTGGTGGAGATAGACTGTCATGCTCAGCTCCAAGTATAGAAATGGGTACCTTAACATCTGGTTAGTAGAAAAGTCTAATGTTAATTCAAAGATAGAAACTTAAAAATGTCGAACATGAAAAGTATTTAGGTCTTGCAAAAACTGTTCATACCCTTGATGTCGTCAACGGTGAGATATGCCGGATGTGCCATTGCCACTGCTTTTAGGTCATCACGTGCCGCTAGTAGCGTAGCTACCTTTCCTGAAATATTCAGAAGCAATCTTATTGTTCGAGTCAAGTGTTATAACAACGAAAGAAAAACGAACACTAAAAGATCTTACCACCCCAACAAAAGCCTGCAACTCCAATTGTGGATATCCCTTTATTTTTAAAAGCTTGAATAACAGGTATGGCATCTTGAGCTCCCTTCGCCTGCAAAATAGTTCGAAATCCTGATCATAATTGTAACCAATCAACATGAGGGTAATCAGATCAAACATGTATATATGTTGAGTTAAAAATTAGTAATAAAAGGTAAACCAACCGGCGGGTGATCTATCAACCAACTTTTAGAAGTCCTCGGGGTGCCCGGTACAAAAGGATCGCCGTGAAACAAATCAGGAGCTACAACATAGTATCCAGCAGCTGCAATCTTGTCTACGAATCTCCTATAAAAGTACAACAAGATGGACAAAGTTTGTAAAATGAAGTGCATAACGTTCATCAACTCCGTTGAGCCCGAGCCATCAATGGCCCCCTAGCAAGCTTCAGATGTGTCAAAATATTTCTCAAGGGAATTCAGCCTATACACGTTATGTTGCGATGGCACTAGCTCAGTAATAGCTCGAGCTCGAAGAACTTCTACAAGACAAACAAATAGCTCGATCTCGAATGACTTCCACAAGATAACCAGATAACTCGAGCTCTATAACGAGGATAAGTTACAAACATCATATAGACTATCAAAGTCATGTTTTCTACAAGTGCTAGAATGAACTCTTTTAGACAAAGAATCCAATGAGAAACAATAGGGAGTAATAAATCATACCTCAAGTTTGGTTTTTCAATACCTGCAAACGAGAGATCATGGAAGAAATTGTGAGAATAGTCCCACATTGGAAAATGATAATTTAGTAATGAATAATACCATAGTCATCAGGTTTTCAGTTAGATGAGCATGAACTTAACATGGTACCAGAGCTAAGCCCACGCGTGACAAGCCAAATGGCTACATGTTCTCCCCATCACCCAATAAGAAAAAGATACGTGTTAGGCTCTGATAACCTCAGATGTGAGGGGGAGCGTGAGAATAGTCCCACATGAAAAACTAATACTCTACTAACAAAGACTATAATATCTAGGTCGTCTCCACTCTTTGCTAACTGATTTTGAGTCAAATGACCACAAACTTAATGATTAACACACACAAGTTGGTATATAACTAATCAAACTCTTAAATTTCTCCTAAAACAAAACCAACTTTGTACCAAAACAAAACCAACCCACAATCAAAATCATTATAAGAAATAGTAAAGAACCAATGAATTGTTAAGTTAGTATCATAAATCAATGAAAAAGGCAAGAAATCTTAATTGGGTGATTACCATAAACATCAGTAGCAACAAGAATTCCTCTCTTGGAATCCAAAGAACCAATAATATAGGAATTGAGACCACCAAATTCTTCAACCTTTCCTTTTCCAGAGTAATTATTTGAACCCAGAATTGATACTATAGAAGTGTGAATACTGGTTCTGATTTCATGGGGATCTATTACTAGGTTATGTGGTTTAGTTGTTGGATGATCCAATAGATCAGGTAACCACATGAAAGACAGAAAAAGAACAAATGAGAAGAAGAAGAAAACAACTAGTGGTTTGGCAGAGCACACAAGTCTTGACATTTCTACTCCCCTCTTTCAACTAATTTTCTCTCTAAACTAAAGAAGAAAAACTTGGAACATTTAAGTTTGCTAAAGTGATATATATATATATATATATATATATATATGATATGTATATACAATATAGTTCCCAAGAGAGAATAAAATAATGATCTATATAGTAAGAATAATTGAACAAAACAGTAAGAGAGAACTATCAATTTTGGTTGTCCATGCTCATTTGCCTCTATTTTCATTTAGGTCCATGTTATGTTTTGACTTTCTACGTCTATGTATTTATTTCGGTCTATGTCCGGTATTGATTTTCTATGTCTATGTTCATTTTGGTCCATATTTTGTTTCGACTTTCTGTTCATCTTGTTGTCAATGAGGCCATGTTTATGTCATAACGATATTATCGTGAAAAATCGAATAGATGTTCAAAATTCATAGTTGTCCACATGAGTTGCCTAAAATTCTTAGGTGAGGAAGGTAGATGCAAGATGAATATAGATTTGATCAGACATATCTATGTCTTAGGTAACAAATCTTTCCTTGTTTTAGATCTTCTTTTTAAACTCTTGCTCGTGTACGGTGTATCTTCATCTTAGTCTCACTTTTCTTGTTTTTCCATATTTGACATGTGGGCCTTTCTTGATCTTAAGAAAAGAGAAATAATTTTCGTAACCTATTTTCTCTTGTTGGATATTTGGCTCCTCTAGCCAGGGAAATGGAGTTGCCATGAGGTCATGACTAGCTAGTAGCTATAGTCCCCCATTGGCTTGAAATTTGTACTTTTAGGCATCATTGAGTCATGGCGCTGGTTGATTCAATACATGACAATATTGAGCAATGAACAGCCAGAATGGTTCTTCATGTGGGTTGGTTGGTTAGGACAAAGTACAAACCATATTGTGTCCCATTTCTTGTTCCCAATCCAATCAATGTGCTCAAATATGGATGAAAACATTTAACACATATATAGTAATTCTTACACTATTTACTTTTGTAAACAAGTCAACGTTTTAAATGATAGAACGGTTCGGTTCTTAGAGCAAGTAACTAACTACTTGGTGCATATAACAAGAGTACCACGATAAATAGTATTTGTGGGCAGAGAACATGACTCTGAAAAGATATTATTACGACAACATTCAACTATAAATAGTATTCGTAGGCAGATCATGACTCTGAAAAGATATTGTTACAACAACATTCAACATTGGTGGCGTAAAATCGAAAGGCTTTCCAAAGATTAGTTTCTAGAAATGAAGCTTATTTATATTTCATATATCTACCTAAAAATCAAGAATTACGATGTTCTAGTTACTAATAGTAATTCTAAACATGCTTCTTAAACCAGGCCAAAATGTATCGATGGGCCGTTGTAGCGGACTTCACAGCTGCTTTGTCGGTCTCATTGTATCTCAGAGTCCATCCATGTGCAACTCCAGGAAATACCTTCACAAGGCTATGTACCTACACATAGAAGAAATAGAAAGAGTTCGTCGGTCTTAATTTCTTACCAAACTAGGTTTTGTACATAGTTCATATAAATGTCACATAATAGAGAAGTCTTACATGAGTTTTAGTGGCTAAAACCTCTTCATATTGTTTCACGAGAGCTGGTGGAGTGAGTGTGTCAAGCTCGCCTCCTAGTATTTCGATGGGGACCTTAACTCCTGCTCATCATAAATATAAAACATGGTGCAAGACTAATGTTATTAATCAAAAATCATACTTTTAGCCTAAAAGATATCAACAAGAAAGCTAGTAGTAGTGTGGATACGAAAATCTCATATCTCAAGTTCTATACGAAAACAATTCATACCCTTGATGTCATCAACTAGGACATATGCTGGATGTGCCATTGCCACTGCTTTTAAGTCATCACGGTTCGCTAATAGAGTAACTACTTTTCCTGAAATATAACAAAATGTATTTCTCATTCACGGCGAATGGTCTAAAACAAACACAACTTATAGAAAAGAGAAGATCTTACCACCCCAACAAAAGCCTGCAAGTCCAATTCTTGATATCCCTTTACTCTTAAAAGCTTCAATCACTGGTTTGGCATCTTGAGTTCCTTTTTCCTACATAATAATAATATTTCCAAATCTTCGTTATAATCGTAAAGAATGAATTTGGGAATAAATAAACCGATGAAAGAAATGTTTATATTGAGTTTAAAACTAATGAAGGGAAAACAAACCGCAGGATGATCTTTCAACCAACTATCATAAGGCCTGTGAGGACTAGGAACATAAGCATCTCCACTATAGAAATCAGGAGCTACAACATAGTATCCCGCACCTGCAATCTTGTCCACCAGTTTCCTTCGAAAAGGTACAACAAGATAGAGATATCAATATGGAAATTCTGTATGTATAGTATAGATGCTAACCCATTGGCACATGTATAATCTCGTTACCCGATAAGTCTCTACCTGTCTATCAGTCAGTGAGTCTGTCATTTCAAGTCCTAAAATACGGATAACAAGTCTATGACTTTGACTGACAACACAGGAATCTACGACTCAAGACAGATATTTAACAAGTTATACAAGAAATTCGTGTATAAAAATAAGTTATAGGGTAAGGATATGACATTACCTTAAATTAGGTTTTTCGTATCCTGCAAAAGATGGGACAAACAAGACAGAGTTCAAAAATTAAATTCAATAACATAATAAGAAAAACAAAATTGATAACTAAAAACATGAAAAGAACAAAACCCTTTCAAATTGAAAAAGGGAAAAACAAATTGAAAGTAAAGAATTCACCATAAATGTCAGTAACAACAAGAATTCCTTTCTTTGAATTTGGGGATCCAGTAATGTAGGAATTGAGACCACCAAAGTTTTCAACTTTTCCTTCTTCACCATAAGATCTTGAACCAAATGATGTTAATAAAGAAGCATCAATCCTAGTATGGATGGCATGAGGATCAATTACTGGTTCATGTTTTAAGAATTTTGGGTATCCCATGAACATCATCAAAAATAGAAGAGAAGAAAAGGTGAAGAATAGAAGTAATGGGTTCTTCCACCATTGAGATTTTGCCATTTTTTTACTTCTTACTCTGTTTCAACAAATAAAAAACACTTTCTCTTTCTAGACTTCTTTACAAGAACTAAGAGAACAAACAAGAATTATGTTTGATGAAGTATGGGTATATAGTGACCTTGATTTTTGGGTAACCATAACATTTGCATAAAAATAGTTCAAAAAATAGATTTTGACAAGATTAGAAAGCAAGGGTTATGATTTGTCAAAAGAGGAATGGAGAGAAAAAAATGTAAATCATGGAAAGGAAAATGATAGTCTCTCGTCTGAATTTCGTCTAGAGTACGTGGACAAACAAAATTTGGAGATCTTCAACCACAAAAAAAGAAGATTTGGAGAGAAAAAGTGATAGTACTATACCTAAGGGCAATAATGGTGTAGGTACAATTTGGATGTAAGCGGATCATGCAGATTCGATCCATATACTGACTTTTCAAGTGCGAGATTTGTATATCCATAAGTAATACCTAATTGTACATTTCTATATTTCCGATATTTGGACGATATAGAAAAAGATACTTAGTGGTTCTACATCTTTTCCCACTGATCAAAGAGTATAATTATGTCCCGTACTTTTCCAAATCAAAAGTATGAATCCTACGGCTAATCGGGGAAGTTTATATGATCAAAGCTTTGTCTTTAAGATATCATGAGGTAGGTGAAGAAAAAAAATTATTATCCACTCCATTACAAAAAGTTTTCTCTAGAGAAGACATCACGTTCTAGCGGGGAACTTTAAAATAATTTAGATATCTGGGAGTTTAGTTTTTTCTCTTTCAAAATGTGAATACTTGTTAATTTCTACTGTCAAGATGTCTACCAAACGAATGTTAAGCATTTGTATCATCAAGGTTCGACTTCCGCATCAATTTAGTTGTTTGTTTTTGTGTTCTTCATGTAAATCCAGCAGTCAAAGAAAATGTAGACAAATTTTCACTAAGAACATTTAAGATATCATATTTCTAAGTATATTGATATTATTAAACATAGATGTAGTCAATATTATTGAACATAGATGTAGTCGAATCAAATGACCTTTTGTAAAATTGTCTTAATTAAACCAAATTTTGTGCCCCTAAACGTATTTGTTGAACCAGTCCAATATGTTTTGGCGGGCTTCTGTAGCTGATCTCACAACTGCTCCGTCAGTATCGTTGTATCTCAGACTCATCCATGTCCTACTCCAGAAAATATTTTCACAAAGCTCTGTATCTGCACATATTATAAATCATCTTAGTTTCTAACTAGACTAAAACATACTTATCATTCTCATCAAAAAAAAAAAACATACTTATCACATAACAAGAAATAGATTAAATAACCAGATCAAACATTTGTATATTGAGGTTAAAACTAATTAAAGAAAACTAATTGCGGGATGATCTTTCAACCAACTGTCGTAAGTCCTCTGAGGATTAGGAACATAAGCATCCCATTATAGAAATCAGGAGCTACGACATAGTATCCCGCAACTGCAATCTTATCAACTAGTTTCCTTCAGAAGTACATGATCGAAACATATGTTAACCTTTGTCTACGAACAAAAAAAAGTTGGTAAGAATTAGGCATGTACCTTAAATTGAGTTTTTCGTATCCTGCAAAAACTTAGTCAGGCGAAAAGAAAAGTTAAAAAATATAAAAAGATAGAATAGATAAGAAAAAAGATAGAAGAAACTACAAAAATAAACTTACTCCAGATCTAAATAGAAATTAATTGTCCATCTAGAGTGAAAATGTCTATCAAGATAAGAGAGATTTTTTTTTTTTTTTAATTTGATGTTAAACAGGAATCATATGAAATCTGCTTGAAGTACAGTCAGGATTTTCAAATCAAATTTCTTTCTTTGTCTATAACATCTAAAGGCCCATGAACGATTACGATCTAAATTCGGAAAAAGAAAAATATTAAAACTACACCAAAAAATGCTCTAAGAACAAATGGCAACAAGAATTGTAAACAACACATACAGGGAGGAAAAGCTGGACAAAATATTTGACCAAAATCCAATGTGGACGACTAGATTTTACCCGACAGAAAACATAGGACGAAATCTCGTTGGCCCGACCATTTAGAGAGAGAGAAACGACCCAACCAATGAGGGTAGGTCACATCTGCTAGGGACTAGGGTTGCCTTCTTTTTTTAGGCCATTTATCACTGCTTAAGTTTATTTAGATTTAGAATTTGTTTGAAAAAAGAAATTATTTTGAATTATCACTTGTATATATCTTCCAGATTTTAGAAACAAGATCGTGACCTAAATTTTCTTTTTTAAGCTGAAAGTTTTAAGGTAGAAAACTTTTTCTTTTGGTTGAAAAAAGGTATCAAACTTACACTGTCCCCGGTCTTTCAATTTTTAGAAAATAGAAGAAGAAAAGAATGAAGAGAGAACAAATTACAGTGCGATTTTGAGATCGGCAAAATTCCCTTCAAAGTTCAAAGCCTATAGCACGGAATTTTCCTTCAAAATGTTGTTTTGCATATCTAAAAATAGAACTCGGGCTCAAGAGTTAAGAATTCCTCATGGGAGTGTTACGAATCTTGATCGGAAAGTAACTTTACATGAACAGTCTGAATTTTGTGTAACTCTGAAAGAATATCCTCTAAAATTGGAGGCTATATAGTACATGAATTTTCTTCGCACGCCGGTTTGAATTTATAAACATTGATCATTTATACTACCCATATAAACATTGATCATTTATACTACCCAAACATCTGACAGCATTTTCCAACTGAAATGGAATATTACTACCAAAATCGTACCGTACCTCCTTTCTCTAATTTGCTTTTAATCTGATTTCTAGAGTAAACTTGACAACCCATTGTTCTATTTTGCTTCTAAATCTGAAAAGAAAAGGAAAGTGTGGTCTGGTTTCTCATACAGGTTGAAAGTAGCTCATAAGTAGACAGTAAGTAGTTCTCAGAAACCATTATATTGATGAAAATGACCAAAACTCGAGTAACCATCATATCTCAATAACAAAGGCAACCCGACCCCCTCCCTTTCCCGAAAAATAATAGAAACTAATAGTAAAACACATATGAAAATAATGAGAATTTTCCTCTTAACGGAGGGTTCCAAGGGGAGCGGGTGGTATCAGAATTTTCTTTTCATTTTGTCTTTTTTATTTAATTCGCTTTCTCCCCTTTATCTGTTCCCATGAAGGAGAGGATCTGCAAGATTTCCTTTTCTTTGCCCTTGCTTGTTTTGGCCACCCTGAGATGAAATGATATAAAACAATGTCAAACACCCAGTAAACGGATTAATGGATTTGATTAGAAGACACGGATAATACACACACACACGAGCAGACTCACACATGCGCTCGCGCACGCACACACACACACACACACGCACATTACACACATATATATATACATATATTTAAGTAGAATTCTTAAAAGATCGGAGTTCAGAAGAAGAAGCTATGCAACTTACTTGTTCTTTTTGGGTGGTAATTATCCTCCGAGCAGGTGGTGCTCGTGCAACTGATGAAGCAGCAGCTGCTGCTACAACTCGTATCCTAAATAAAAACATAGCCCATGTTACAAACCATATAATTACCAGTTTATTCGAGAAATTTATCCTACAGTACCTCTTGTGCACATCAACATATTCATCCGTCTCATCTACAATCTCCTCCTGCCATCGGAAACAATACAAACATGTCAAACTGGGAGCCGAAAAATAAGTAAAATTAAAAGGAATCATGATGACAGAAATTGGGTTTAATGGTCAAGAGAGAGCCATTTGTAGGAGAGCAAACAAGGGTAGTAAGAGCAGAGCAGATTACTTGCAGTAGTTCTTCAAACACATCCTCCAGAGTGATGATGCCAATGACATCTCCATCTTCAATATCCTCCGATGAATATGGAAACCCATTTGTAGTCTGACCATTTTGTTGAAAAAAGACTTGTCGAGCAGAGTTGACGGAGTTGGGAACCTTCCCAATGTCAAGGATAGTGTTTTCTGATTCTTTGTCCTGTGTGGGAAGCAAAGGAGTTGTTAATTTTAAATCTCCTTGAAATTGTTTGCTTTCATGGAATTCTTCTCGTCCATTAAGATTCTTGGTTGTTCCTTTAGCCTTCACTACAGCTGCCATATGACTGCTCCCTTTTTGAAATTCATTCAGTATATCATATAGAGGCAAATCAGCTGGAACCCTAGGAAAATGATTCTAGTATGTTAACATTATAGTACATAATAACATAATGAAGTATAAGAAAATGAAAGTCGAATGGACTTTACCTCGGAATTTTACGGATGGAAACAGCGCTGACTGGGGTCTCTGTTTCAGCACGAATTGTCAGAAGACTTTTCACCTAATTCCAACAAATAAAAGAAAAGGAGATACCAGTATTACCATTCCGCCTAACTTTTTTATACCAAAAATGCAATAACAAATTAACAATGACGATCTTTAGGTGATTGAACCCACCAGCAGAATTCCAATAACATTTCTTGGGTTTCCAGAATAGACAGGAACTCGACTATGCCCCCGAGCAAGAATCTTTCCAATTGCTTCCCTAAGATAACAAAATGAATATTTCATGTATTATTCACCACCTTTGGTGTAAGCCGACCGACTTGGGTTTTGACCTCCTCTTTTAGGGATTCCACTGTAAATTGGGAGGCGTCGATTGTTACCCGTCATGGTGTATTGTCCCTCACTCCCTTGTACAAAGGCTGTTGGAATTCTTCTATTTTACGTTATTTCTTAACAAAAAATTGTGAGGAATTTGGGGAGAGGTTATAGCTCTATATTCACAAATATAAGAGAATCTAAGCAAAACTCACCAGTCCAATTTTGAATTCACATTCAATGAAAATGTCGATTCAATAGGTGTCATTGCCTCCTCAGCAGTCTGTTCATAAAAGAAGCATCCTCATACTCCAGAATCAAATCGCAACAGAATCTCCAGAAAAGGTGATATCGAAGGATGAAATTAAGATGTATAAAATGAAAATTTCAACTTGAGCAAATAAAGAGTAAAATTCATGGCTCATCATGATATGTATCCACTAACGCAAACCTTTTCAGTTAAATCCAGTGCTCCACTAATAATTGTAGTCTCGTCATGGGTTAGCTCACCGCCCTTACCAGCCTAAATAGAAAAACAAACATATTATCTAATGAACGAATGCCGAAAGAACCTCTGGTCTAGCTCTAGCGTGTCCACGAAATTGTTATATACCGCAATCTTTCCTATGTTATCTATGCTTCCAAATCAAGTGAGCTTACCTCTTGACCGTGGATAGAGACAAGGGCTTTCAACTGAGCCCGTCGGAATAGTGCTTCATGATGTCCTAAAACCCGGTCTAGAACCTGTAGGTGATTCAACAAATAACTGAACTTGGAAAACACATAACATTCATGAGCTGACACTTCACATTAATCAACTCATGTACGACGGTATAGAAGGAAACAAGCAAAAAAATATCATTTAGACCCGCGCGACATAGACAAAGGTAGTCATCCCTGAAATGTAAGGCAACAAATAAACTATCATATCAGGCAATCCATTTATCTTACCCGTCCAATAGGATAAGATATTGGATAGCAAATTATCATAAGAATACGCACAAGCCAAACAAAATTTGCACCAACAGCTAGGCCATATCTCGTACATATCGCTTGAGGAATTACCTGACACAATTGTCGAAGATAATATTACTAACAAATTCACTTTCATCCAAATACACTATTTCTTCGCCTGTATATAGTAGACCCACCATGACTTGGAAAAGAACATTACCTCTCCGAACGCTAGAACAAATGTTACAGACAGCACAACAGCAACAAATGGGTGGAATATTCTATCCAAAAATATAGGAAGAGCCTAAACATTGCCAGAAGTATCCCCAAAATCAGTAAGCGGAAAAGAACTACATTGTAAACCAAGAAATTGTATTATAAAGTCGAATGGCAGAATTAACAGTATAAGTTGGTATGAATAATATATTACTATGAAAGCTCATTCATGAGTCTTGGGAGCCTCACGAAAAGAAAAAACCGAACTACAATTGGAATGCTCTATCTTTTCCTCATATCTTTACACATCTATCTAAGGAAATCGAGGGGAAGTTTATATTGATCTTTAAGTAATTCGAAACATCTATCTAAGGAAATCGAGGGGAAGTTCATATCTTTACACATCTATCTAAGGAAATCGAGGGGAAGTTTATATTGATCTTTAAGTAATTCGAAACAACCAATAATTAGATATGAGTAGTATGAACTGTATTAACATACACTTTTACTTTGAGTTTATCAATCCACCTAACCCCATGTAATTTTTCTCAATTACTCAAAGCTTTCGTAACACCTTAAGGCTTAGCAGTTATCGATAAGCCGGTGGTTTTGCTCAAGCCCATCAGGCACGCTCCTCCGAGAAAGCGACAAGGCATACTAGACGCTCCTCCGAGAAAGCGACGAGGCATACTAGACGTTCCTCCAAGAAAGCGACGAGGCGTACTAGACGCTCCACCGAAGGCTCCGCCCCAAGCCTTAGTAGTTACCGATAAACTCGAGCACGCACCTATAGCTCAGGCAGTTATCGATAAACTAGAGCACACACCTATAGCCTTCGGCTCTAGACGCTCTCCTGAGCAATGTGGGACTATTACAGATTTACTTTCTAGCAAACTAACTAAGGTCTTCTATCCGGCGAGTTTACCTCCATTGCACAAGCATTACATAAAAGCAAAGTCACAAGAAGCTGATGTTGTTTTCGAACAACTGGAAAGATAATAGCTGCATCAATCAAGATAAGGGAAACAAAATCAATTTCATGAACCCATTACTAGAATCCAAAAACTAACAAGAAAAGGTAATTCATATAGACAAATTGAATTGCAAATCCATGATTTACCCATTACTTCAAAATCCAAATTGTGTCATAAAAAGGTGAGAAAACATCAAAATCACATTAGAAAATCTCATTTTTTGATTCCCCATTTGCTCAAACACAAGAAATTGCAAAAAAATTACTAGAAGAAAAAGAATGGGAACCTGCTTGTTTCTTTTCAGTGGAAGAACCACTTCTCTTAAGAATTTCAAGGTCAACAAGACCAAGAGACATTAACCCTAGAGTAAGACCAGACATGATTCCAGCAAAAAGAACAAGAAAACATGAAATCCCAGCATAAGTGAACCACCAAACACTTCCAAAGGGAATATCATCATCTGTTGCTTCAAAATCCAAACTTTTACTAGTCATCAGTCGAGCTACTGTTGCTGCATTGAAGATCATCATCTCTTCTTCTTCTTCTTCTTCTTCCTTAGAAATTACAGAAGAGAGAGAAAGAGAGTTTTAGAGAAAGAGAAACGGAATGGGGCACAGTAGAAATATCGTGAGGCACCACCCACCAATGCTAAAAATGTTGCAAGGGGAGGACAAGATAGAGTAAACATATTATCGCTGACACAAATCTTAAGTTATTTGTCGTGATTGGATGATTAGTGGATCAGTATCATTTGTCGTGATTAGGTGTTTAGTGGGTTAAAATCATTGAGAGTACGAACCGTAACAATCAAAATAAGTTTTTTTTTTTTGTTCTCTATCATTTTTCACACAAAATTTCGAAAGTTAACGATGACCGAAAGTAATTTCGTCAGGGACATCTTTACCCTTTTTCGACGAAGAAAGAGAAAGGAAGAGAGAAAGAGAAGGGAGGAGAGAGAGAAATGGGTGGTTGTAGTTGGTGGTGGCTGGTGGTTATAGTCGAAGGTGGTAGCGGTGAAGATAAGATGAAGATGGTAAATGCAAACTTGTTAAGTTTAAGACTCGAAACTTGGGCTTCTCTAAGTCAGTTAGACTCTTTTCTGATTAACCGAAGTCTAATTCCTCAGAACCGAGAGTGAAGGCTCTAAAGTGCTTACCCAACATACATTGTACTATGTATAACTAAGTTTATTACACTAAGGTGTAGGGCATAATGTCACGGTTGAAAAAGAAATCTTTAGAACTCACTTTCTCTACCGATGTCGGGCGAAGTTTTATTTTATTTTGTATGTCCCATTTTATGTTATATATACAAATTTTGGCTTGAAAATATTTTTGGTGGGATGACATCAAGCCAATAATATTTTTGCACAGTCTATTCGTAATTTTGGTTTGACAAATTCGTCAAAAATTGACAAACACCAACAAGATAAAACAACAAAATAAGGTTCCATTCCATTGTTTTCGAGATTTGAAATTGTATATCTCCCCATAATATTGAGAATGAACAGATAGATGATCTTGTGTTAAGTTGTCGTTCAAAAGTTGAAACCTGAAAAAGAAAATCGTTAGATTCGAAGAAATTAGTAAATAATTACTTAACTTCAGATCCTTTCTCTGTGTCAAGCCGTCAACCACGAAGAAGATTGTATTTCATATAAAATCATTAGTTTTGAAGAATTTGGTAAATAATAAGAAAAAAAACTTGTATTAAAATGAACAAAAATGATAAATGAATTGATAACTCCTAAACATAACTTAATGCAGTTTGAGGAAAGATTAAACTCATCAACATTAGAAGTTATCACCAAATTTTTTAATCCAAGACCCTTGTAGAAAACAACACTTTAGGTGATTTTTTGACATTCTTTTTTCATTATCTTGGACAAAGAAAGCGAGTAAATCTGTTCTTGACTAGTGATCCGACAATGTTTAAAACAAGAACGTTCGGAATAATCATCTTTGATAGCAGTGGGGCATTTCACTGAACTCGTAAATCCCTTTTGCACATTGTATAATTTAAAAACACATCTTCCCTTATCTTTCTCCATCCAACATATTAAAATATCATCACCAAAACCCACAATATGGATCTTCTTGCCACGAGGCACAGAAGAACTTATTATAAACGACTCCTCTCTCCATATTTGCTCATTATCTTTCTCCATTAATGTATATATTTTAAGGTTTTCATAGATTCTCGTATGAAAATGTTCAAACTCATATTTTGGCTCTCCTGGTTGCAAATATGCAATGCAATAATTTCCCTTAAACTCTATATTATGAAGAACACATCCCTCACTATCGCGCGAAATGTACTCTGGTATCTTAATTACGTGAAAAGTCTCCTTGTTGATATCGAAACGTACCCTTTGACGAGCTTCTTTAGTCGGCCAATATAGAAATCCATTACAAAACAAAGCGACGTACAACTCAATTTTACCGGGGTAAAAATCATTGAGTATTCTTAATAACTTAGGAGGAACAACACAAGGGATTTTTCGCCATGAATCATCGGTTCCTAAGGAAAAGACCATGCAATTAGACTTACTAAAGCATACCAACTTATATTCTTCAGTTGCAGAAGCATAACCGAATCCAAAGCAGTATTGATCTAGATAAGGAAAGGATATGGTACTGATTTCACAACTAGTAGGGTTGCAAATCTCTATACTCTTATTAAGTTTGATATAGAAACAAACCAAACCATTACAAGAACCAATCAATTCTCTTCTATACCCAATACTATTGAAATCTTGTACACTAGTAAGCTCATTGTTGTCATCACAATCTTTTTCTTTCAAAGAAAAGAACTTGACTAGCCCACTTACACTTAAATGGGGTTCATGGACCTCGATTCCACCAATGAAATTGACTATCAAACGAGGTTTGCTTTTCGATCCAAGAAGTTGAAGATAATTATTGATCAAATTGAACCATGATTTACGAACATATAACTGTATTTAATCACATACTGACCTGAAGAAACCCTAGATATTATATCTAGAAATATTTCATCCGGAAGAAGATCAAAAGGACTAATAATCCTCCCTTTCTCTGATCGACCCTTTTTTCGAGGACATGTTGGCGGTCTGATTGTTTCTAGCTGAATGTGTTAATTCTTGTTCAGTTTCTAGAGTTCAATAACCCTAAAAACCTAAAGTTATCACCTTTACGAAATCAGAAACCAATGAAGTTCTTAATGATTTAGGAAATAATATACTAATTCAATTTGTATTAGGAAAATATATTTTATGCCCTGCCCATTAACCGAATTCAAGTAAAATTGGTCAACTAGAAACGTACCTTGAATGAGAACCCTAATTGATGGGGGAAAATTAGAGTTTTGGGGGTTTTCTTCTCAACTCTCTGGCTAGCTCATCGAGATAGCAAAAATGGCGCCAAGGATTTGTACCAATTAAAGGAATCACCAAGGCACAGGCTGAGGTAGGTTATAATTGGGTTGGGTTTGGGGAGTCCCGCAAATGGTAGCAGAGCTGAGGCTGGAGCGTCATCTGACATCGAGGATTGTTATAGTGTCACATTGCTCGAGAGAGTGTCCAGAGCCTGGACTATACATGGACACTCGAGATTAGTAAGAGTTCTTTTGGGTGGACTCGTGAAGCCTTCGCTTATAAATCAATTAAGTTCATGTGGGTGTTTAGTTCAAATTGGTTGTGGAGGAGGACGGTGGTTACTTTGTAAGCGTGAGAGTCTCACCTCTTGAGCCAGTTTTTTGGGTGAGATAGGTCACAGTGACTTGGCGGCAAGTAAGGCACAAATACCACACCACAAATGATATCAGAGCTCAAACTTAGTGTGATTTAAGCCTCCGGTTATTAATGTCCACAATTTCTAGAAAATTGTTAAAAACACTCCGCCCATGAATCTCACAACATTCTTTCCGTCTATTTCAGTTATTAAACAATTGACAGTAATATAAAACTGTTTGAACACCAATGAAAGAAGGAAGAGAAAAAAAGAAGAGAAGAAATTTGTTTCTGTATATTATTTCTATTGAGACATTTCACTTCTTATATAGGATAGTTATCCTTATTGAGAAAAATATATTTAGTAACAAATAATGTGGTAATATATTGGTGATTTGTGAGCAAGGATATCAAGAATAAATGGTAATCAAGAATATACGGTAATTAATCCATTACCACATATTCTTGATTTTAGTAACAAATGTCAACACTCCCCCTCAAGTTGGCGCATATATATCACACATGCCCAACTTGTCCACAAACTTTTTAAGCACTTGATTAGATACGCTTTTGGTGAGTATATCAACTAGTTGGTCTTCAGATCGAATCTTTGGAAGTTCTACTGTCTTTTCGTCAAGTTTTTCTTTAATGAAGAACCTATCAACCTCGACATGTTTGGTTCTATCATGTTGAACCGGATTATGAGCTATATCACATGCTGCTTTGTTGTCACAATAAAGTTGGATAGGATCTTCTAGGGGGTACCCTAAATCCTGTAAGAGATTTTTCAGCCAAAGTGCTTCGCGAATACCTAAAGCCATTCCTCTATATTCTGATTCCGCACTAGAACGTGCAACAACATTTTGTTTCTTGCTTCTCCATGTCACTAAGTTTCCCCCTACGAAAGAGAAATATCCTGAAGTTGATCTTCTATCATCAACTGCTCCTGCCCAGTCAGCATCAGTATAAATTTTGATATCTCTTTTATTTGTATTTTTGGAGAATAAAATTCCTTTTCCCGGAGCAGATTTAAGATACCTCAAAATTCGCATAACAGCATTCATATGTTGCTCTCCTGGATTATGCATGAATTGACTGACGACACTTAGAGCATATGCAAGATCAGGTCTTGTGTGGCCGAGATACATTAATCTTCCAACAGGTCTTTGGTATCTCCCCCTGTCGACAGGCACTTGATTTGTCTCAATACACAATTTTTGATTTTCTTCTAATGGAGTCTCCACTGGCTGGCTGGCAGTCATACCTGTTTCTTGTAATAAATCTAATGCATACTTTCTTTGGGATAAAAATATTCCTTTATCACAACGAGAGACTTCAATTCCCAGAAAGTATTTCAAAGGACCTAAGTCTTTCATTTCGAATTCCCTGGACAAGTATTCTTGCAAAGCCTTCATTTCTTCTGGATCGTTGCCAGTTACTATCATGTCATCTACATAAACAATAAGTGCAGTAATCTTTCTGTGTTGCCTTTTTAGAAATAGTGTGTGATCTGAGTTGCTCTGTCTGTATCCAAATGTTGTCATAGATTTGGTGAATCTTCTGAACCAAGCTCTAGGCGATTGTTTTAGTCCATATAACGATTTCTTTAGTCTGCACACCTTCTGTTTTTGCTTTTCAGTTATCATGCATCCAGGTGGAAGATCCATATATACTTCTTCAGATAGCTCACCGTGAAGAAATGCATTTTTTACATCGAATTGTTGTAATGGCCAATCAAAATTTGCAGCTAAGGACAATAGAACTCGGACAGTGTTGATTTTCGCTACAGGTGCAAATGTTTCAGTGTAGTCAATCCCATATGTTTGTGTATATCCTTTTGCAACTAATCTGGCTTTAAAACGTTCCACTGTACCATCTGCTTGATATTTTATGGTGAAGATCCACCGACATCCAACTGTCTTCTTCCCGGTAGGAAGATCTACTAATTCCCAGGTTTTATTCTTTTGTAAAGATGTCATTTCTTCATTCATTGCTGCTTTCCATTTAGGATCAGTTAATGCTTCATGCACATTGTTAGGTATAGCTACAACAGATAACTGATTGACAAATGATTGATTATTTTTTGATAAACGATGAGTAGATACATAGTGACTCATGGGATATTTTATTTTACTAGACAATTGAGGTTCATATAAAGTTTTTGGCATACCTCTATTGACACGTTCTGGCAACTGTCTCCGGAATGGCTTAGGTGTCGAAGAATGAACCTCCTCTCGCAATGATTGACTTTGTGTATTGATAGGAAAAATCTCTGACTCGCTTTCTGGAACTGTTTGTCTTTCTGGATGCCCATTATTATAATGATTCAAGACTTGATCATTTTGTTCTGGTTCATTTTCTTCTGTATTCACTGTGCCTAGCAAGTCATCACCATTCACATCTGAATTTTGATTATGTTGATCCAAATGACCTACTAACTGGTCAGTAACTTCTACTTCATTGTTCTCAAGGTCACAAGTATCTTGACCACTTAATTCTAAATTGCCTACCATATTTTGGTCAGAAATTCCTACCTCATTATTCTCAAGATTATATTCTAAAGTCTGAATTTCCTCAAAACACCCCCCCTGAGATTCAGACTTAGCAAAATACATAGTTTCTTCATTGAAGACGACATCTAAAGTAACAAACATGTGTTTGGTGGGAGGATGGTAACACTGGTAACCCTTTTGATGAAGGGCATATCCCACAAAGACACATTTTAGAGCGCGTGACATTAACTTACTTTCTGCTCGGGTGTGAACATAAACAACACAACCGAAGACATGAGGAGGTAAATTAGATACCGTTGGAGCAATAACTGCATTAGCAAGTGTCTCAAATGGTGTGCTGAAATTAAGAGATCGTGATGGTACACGGTTGATGAGATATGCAGCAGAAAGAAGAGCTTCTCCCCAGTAACATAAAGGCATGTGAGCCTCAATCAAGGAAGCGCGAACAACCTCTAATAAGTGGCGATTTTTGCGTTCAGCTACACCATTTTTTTGTGGTGTTCCTGGACAGGGGGTTTGATGAATGACGCCATTAGAATCCAAAAAATTCTGAAGTTGGGCGTCACGATATTCACCACCGTTATCACTACGTAACACCTGAACTCGAGCATTATATTGTGTTTCAATGGTTTTATAGAATTTTTGAAACAACATGTTAACCTCAGATTTAGACTTCATCAAACATAACCAAGTCATCCTAGTACAATCATCTATGAAAGTAACAAACTAACGTGTCCCTCCTAGACTGGGGATTTTTGAGGGTCCCCAAACATCAGAATGAATTACCATAAAAGGAAGAGGACTTTTATTCAAAACCAAAGGGTATGAAGTGCGATGACTTTTCGCAAGTTCACACACATCATATTTAAAAGAAGAATCATCTAAATTTGTAAATAAATTAGGAAATAAATTTCTTAAATAACCAAATGAGGCATGACCGAGTCGTCGATGCCATAGCTTTATTTCAGTTAGTCTCTTATGGGAATTAGTGGTCTCAACAACCAATGCATGTTGTAGTCGATTAGAATGCTCTGACTCCAAATCCAAATAGTAAAGCTTCCGCTTCTTAACACCATAACCAATCGTCTGTCGAGTCTGAATATCCTTAAACACACAATGATTAGGCCAAAAAATAACAATACATGATAAAGTAGAAGTAATTTGAGAGACAGACAATAAATTATAATCTAAAGAAGGAACAACTAAGATGGAATCAAGATGTAAAGTATTAGTCAGAAGGGATGATCCTTCCCCAAGTACTGAGGTGGTATGCCCATTGGCTGTGGAGACAGATTTTTGCGAGGAAGATCGAAAGTTTGTGACTTGGCCGACATCAAATGTCATATGATCAGTTGCTCCGGAATCAATTATCCATGCATTATTAGAAACATGTGAAGAGGTGTTTAAAACCGTACCTTCAGTTGTAGTAGTGGTGATTAATGCGGAAGACGTTGAAGGTGTGTGATCCTGTTTTGTTTGAGCAATAGCAGCAGTAAAAGGCCTTTTGGCGTTTCGATTAGGATCCCACCAGTCAGGATAACCTATAAGTTCAAAACAACGATTCTTCAAATGCCCTGTTTGATGACAATGAGTACATTTTAAGTTAGATTTTTCCGAATTATGAGAATTTTTGTAGTTGACGGATTTTGACCGATCTTGAGATGATTGTGGTGGTCGATGTGGTGAAAGCATAGCAGAAGCATCAGAAATGTCACTATCTATATTTAGAGTTGTAGCTCGAGCCGATTCACGACGAACTAATGAATAACATGCCTCCAAGCTCAGAGGAGGATCATGTCGTAGAATTTCACGGCGAAGCTGATCTAAGCTTTTATCTAGTCCTGCAAGAAAAATATGAACCCGGATCCGTTCAATGGATTTGTGGTATATTGTCACATCATCTGGATCTTTCATGACCACTTTATCACGGTGATCCAGTTCTCTAAAGATTTCTGTGAGTTCGCCATAATAGATAGAGAGAGATCTAGACCCTTGTTTAGCAGAGAATGCCTGCTGATGAAGTGAATAGACCCGTATTTCATCATTACCATCAAAAAATGCAGTAGAGAGGGTTTTCCAAATTTCTCGCGCAGTAGGTATACGAAGGTAACATTTCATGATATCAGGAGACATAGACATCAAAAGCCAGCGTTTCACTTTTTGATTTTCAGCATACCACTTATCATAACCTTTATCAGATTCAGTAGGTTGTGTAGTGGTACCCATTATGTAAGCCAATTTTTCTCGTTCAACAATATGCATTTCCATTAGTTGTGACCAGATATCATAATTTATTTCAGTAAGTAGAACACCAATATTAAAAGCACCTTCTGACTGAATAACAACTGGGATATGGGAGTCACTCATTTTTGTTTTTCTTTTACTTTTTTTTTCTCCCTTTTTCTTTTTCCTTTTTTTTTCTTATATATGGTGGATATACTTATTAAATCAAGGATAGAAAGAGAAAAAAAATTTACTAAAGAAAATACAATCGAGAAAGAAAAAAAAAACATAAAAAAAACACAAACTATTGGTTGAACTCTGAAGATGGTAAGGGATAACTCTGCAACAAGTTGAACAATATCTTCTGAGGTCCTTTTGTATCTTCTTCTTTATGTCTCCTTTTTTTTGAATCTCTTTGAAGGGATTTGATTGATATTATAGTCTTCGAAAGAAAGAAAAGAATCTAGTTTTGGTTTTGATATAGAAAAAGGTTAGGATTTGAGTTTTTTCTTTTCTTTTCTTTGAATAATACTATGGATCTATGATTTGGAGGGTTTTTTTTCCTTCTTTTTTTCTCATAGTAAACTTGGCTCTGATACCATGTTTGAACACCAATGAAAGAAGGAAGAGAAAAAAAGAAGAGAAGAAATTTGTTTATGTATATTATTTCTATTGAGACATTACACTTCTTATATAGGATAGTTATATGCTTATTGAGAAAAATATATTTAGTAACAAATAATGTGGTAATATATTGGTGATTTGTGAGCAAGAATATCAAGAATATATGGTAATCAAGAATATACGGTAATTAATCTATTACCATATATTCTTGATTTTAGTAACAAATGTCAACAAAAACCATCAAAAGTAGAAATCACTCTTCAGTTCATGCTTTTTAGGTCGACCTAAAAACAAGGTGGCCAATACGTGGACAACCAATTTTTTTATACGGACAACAATTTTATATGAACAACTAAATTTTTTTTAAAATTATATGGACAACCATTTTAAGGGGACATCAGTCTTGTTATTTTTCAACTTGTCCTCTAAGAATTAGAGATTTATTTAAAATCCTCCCTCCTTTCTTCCTTAAACCCTAACTTTATTATATTTCTTGTTCAAAGAATTAAAGAACCCTAGAACTCCGAAACCAAAACTGATTTCAGGAAAAACAACGACCAAATCCACAAATCAATTCACCAAACAATTAAAACCCGTTTTAGATTCGTCTTCATCATCCTCTTCCCCAAGAAGAGGGATAATCCGAGATTGGCTATTGTAGGGCATTAGATAATGATCCATTAAGAAATACACAAACTTTTTTAAGAAAACAATAGATGGTGAGAAGATTTTTTGTCTCCCAATATCACGACATCACTCTCTTTAGGACTTTTCTCTAAAAATATGAAATACCTTTTCACTGCTATCCCAAGTTGGAAGTTGGAACCGTTATTATCCCCTCCTCTTGGAAATTAAAAGAGTTTAATTTCCGAATGATAAAGGAAATTATAACTTGCACAAACAAAGAAGAATGAAGAAGATATTTATCTGAATTGAATTACTTGACTTGATTTGATGTGAAATTAACTACAAAGACTGGTCTATTTATAGACTAAAACTTCAAGCACTAACTAAGACCACTACTAAAATCATCCCACTAACTAGCACATTAACCCACTTACTAGTACATTAGTTTCACTAACTAGTACATTAACCCCACTAAAATTAACTCTCTAATTACTTAACCAATAAAATATATCTACTCATTAATTTTGAATTTAAATAAATTTAACACCCTCCCTTAAACTCAAACGACATAACGCCCATCATAATCTTCAACTTGAAAAATAAATGGACTTTCAATGGCTTAATAAAAATATTAGCTACTTGTTCTTCAATTTAAAACTGCACATTAATCTGGTTCTTGATCATACTCTTTCACAATTAATTTGTCTACTTGACCATCATCTGGTTTGTACTTGTTTTTGGAAGACCATTTCAACCCAATTGTCTTATTTCCTGTAGGAAGATAATTTAACCCCGAATTATCATTTTTCTCAATCGAATGAATTTCATCATCCGTAGCTGAAATTTGCCCCACATTTTTTACTACTTCTTTAAAAGCGATAAGATTGCAATCTGCAAAACTTGCAAAATCTTCGTCCAAATCATCATTATCATTGCTTACGGCCTCGACGACATAACTTGAATACAAGTTGAACTGGAACATAATTCTGGATTTGAGTTTTCATGAATATTCAGAGAAATAGGTGGAATCTCAATTACTTGAGATCCTGAAGCTACTGTCTCATCATCAATATCAATTTTTATTTGATGATCTTCTTTAACAAGACAGTCTCGAACTGCATCTTCATCACTTTCTACCGAATAATCATCTAAGTCTTCATCCGAATCTTCATCTGAATCTTCATTTATTCTGCAAGCTAATAAAAGAATTTCTCCCTCTTCTACATCATCTTCAACAAAGCTAGCATGCTCTGAGTATTTTTTGGGAACTTTACATTCTGACTTATAATGACCTAATTTTTTTACAACGAAAACATCTAACTTTAGATTTGTCATACCTTCCAATTCTTTTGGATTCTTTACCATGGCTCTCTTCACCATTAGAACCACCTTTTTCAAGCAGAGTCACTTTGCTTTGAAAAGCTTGTTTAATAGACCCTGCAGCAGCTCTCTGGTTCATCCTATGTTCATGAGAACATAATGAACTCATTAAACCTTCAACTGACATAGTTGAAGGTCTTTTCCTTCCTCAATTGCAGCGACAACATAGTCAAAACGACCTGTCAATGATCTCATGATTTTCTCAATAACACGTAGATCAGTTAATTTTTCACCATTAACCCGCAATTGATTAACAATAGAT
>BEHA01050287.1:154829-164879 GCA_002897215.1 Eschscholzia californica subsp. californica | reverse complement strand
ATTGTTCGACAGACTTCCAGCGAAGGGAAACCCCCTTCGTCCAAGTACTTAGAGAGAGAGAGAGAGAAAATACAAAAATTTATGGTGGCCAATACGTGGACAACCAATTTTTTTATATGGACAACTATTTTCGGGTCCAATACTAGTCACTTATATTTGACTTAGTTGACTTTGATTTAATAAGGGGACAACTCTACAAGGACTTGAATATTAACCCTAGTTAATGTGAGGACTATTAACAATTACAATAGTTAAAAATAAAAAAACCTAATTGTCACTCATCTTCATCTTCATTCATCGTCTTCTTCTTCTTCTTCTTGTTAGTCTTCATTCATCATACTTCCGTCAAGATAGTGATGTTACATAAGATCAAAATATGAAATGTTAGGTCATCTCATCGTTCAAAAACGTACCACCAAGCAATGCTTATTATCCAAGAGTCATTGGGTATTCAAATTTCCAATATCTAGGGTTTATGGTTATAGGTAAAATATAGATCAAAATATGACATATTTGAATCTTTCTAGGAAAGGAACTGATGATAAACATAGTCGTTCCTCTCCCCAAACTGATTCAAGAGGAGATGTAAAGTGTGGATTGAATACACAATTACCCTCTATTTTAATTGTTATATGCCCCTGTCTGAACCAAAGATCATCTGTTTTTATCCATCTCAGGTTATTCGAGAGGCAAAACTTAATCTTTATCAAACCCTAATTGACAAACGCAATAGATTAGCAGAAATGTCTTTCAACAAAAAGATTGAACAAGAATGTATCAGGCTAATTTAAGGACAATAGATTGAATTTTGTATCTAAAGGTCCAAAAAAAAGCACTGAAGGATTAATTTCATTACAAAGTGGATCTATCAATCTTGGCCTCCTAACTAAGCCACATGAAATTTGTTTGGAAAATGAATCCAAATATCATCCGGTAACTCTTACAGAGGCAGTAAAATTAAGCTCTTACTGCTAATTCATCATAAAATAAAATTGAAAATGAAAACAAGAGAGAAGAACGTTAGTATATTAGGGTTTGGGTAAGAGATTCTTGTATTCATGGCTGTGATAAACCTACATCTCTCTTCCCTTCTTCCACCAAAGAGTAGAGAGAGAAGACGTTGGTGGGGAGTTTTTGTCTGACTCTGAGTAGAGAGGAAAGACTTGAAGTAAAACTTCTTATTCTTATCGGACATGACTGAAAAATCACAAGTCCATGTCCCTTTAAAAACTGTTGTCCATATTAATTTTTTAACTTTTTTAGTTGTCCAAATAAAATAGTTGTCCATATAACAAAGTTGGTTGTCCACGTATTGGCCACCAAATTTATTTATTTTTTTCTAGAGAGAGAAGAAATAATTTTTTTTTATGTTTAAACGTTACAAATCGGAAAATTGGCCGGTCGGCGACCTTCACCGGTGAAGACGATGAGGCGCCGAGAAGATGAGGTGGCAGAGAGAGGTGATGAGATGAATGAGAGAGTTGATGACTAGTTAACGGAGTTATAACGGTAACTAAAAAGGGAGTCATCTAGGTGTTTTGATAAAGTAAAGGGTTAGGCAGGAAACCGATCATAAAATTGTGAACTATTTGGAAAATTACCCTTAAATTAAAAACTAAAACAGAAAGAAAAAAATTAATTTATAAATATAATTAACTAAATAGATTAATGGTTCGTGGAGAAAGAACAAGAAAACAATTGACAATAATATAAAACCTTCAAAAGTAGAAATCACTCCTCGGTTTACCCTTTTTAGGTTGACCTACAAACAAGAATAATTCGGGTGATCCTGGACTTCGGTTATTGGAAGAACTTAAATCGGGATAAGAGCCGACATATTTTGGAACTCCTTTCTTTGCTATACTTTGTAAAGAAAGTGACGAGTTTTGTTCTTGATTAACCACACAAATCTTAGTTCGCCGAAGACGCCAAGGGCTTTTCACCAGTTTTGTTAGACCTTTCTGCAAATTGTATAGTTTAAATACGCCGGGTTCTTTATAGTTCTGCCAACATAATAAAATATCATTACCGAAGCTCACAATTTGAACATGATCAAACTGAGGCAATTTTGAGTTTGTTAGGAACAACTCCTCAATCCAAACTGGCTCATTATCTTTTTCTTTCAACGTATATAAGCAAAGTTCAGCATTAGAATCATCCCCGAGAGATTGTTCGTCCAATAATGCAAGACAAAGATTTCCTTTAAACTCTAGATGAGGAACAAACGGCTGATAAAGGTTACGAACACATTTTGGTGGAAGTTTAATTAGGTGAAAATTCTCCTTGTGTATATCGAAAGAAACAATTTGATGATCAATTGTCATCCAATATAGAAACCCTTTACAAAAAACAGCTACCTTCCCGTGGATATCCTCAATCCGAATATAATAATCGGATAGTCTTGTTAACTGATGAGGAACATAGCCGGTAACTTCTCGCCATGAATCGGTTCCTAATGTAAAAACCATGCACTTAAGGTCATGACTAATGAATACCAACTTATATTCGTTCGTTTTAGAAGCGTACCCAAACCCGTAGCCACATGCAAAAGGAACATAGTTATTGATATTAGGTGACGCGATGGCGAGGATTTCTCGTCTTGTTGGATTGCAAATCTCTATTATATCGTGTTCTCTAAGGTGTAAACAAAACAAACCCTTATAGTAACCGTATAAATCTCTCGTGTACCTACTACGAATTTCTCCTATCTTGTGAAGATCATCACTATCTTTTTCTAAATAAAAGAAATCGTTTTTACTATGTTGGCGTAAATAGACACGATTATGGTATTCCTTAAAGAACTTGAATATCAAAAGGGGCTTGCTTTTCGATTGAATGAATTCAAGACTACCGTTGATTGAATTGAACCACGACCTGCAAACACAACTACATTTACTCACGGACTTACTTGGAGAAACCCTAGATATTATATTCAGAAAAATTTCATCTGGAAGAACATCTAAAGGATTCACTTTCTTTAGTTTCGCGTTTTTTGGTTTCGCAATTTTCGATCGGCTCTTTTTCAACATCATTGATTTCTCTTGTACTTCAAAGTATCTCTGCCTTTTTTTTGTCATTGATTTCTCTTGTACTTCAAAGTATCTCTGCCTTTTTTTTGTCATTGATTTCTCTTGTACTTCAAAGTATCTCTGCCTTTTTTTTGTTTCCTCGAATATCACTTCATATTATGTCTAGTGTATATATAGGAATTAAATAGGTCCCTTTTTCAGTTTTTTTAGAAACTTTCCAAAACCCTAAAAAACTTGGAAGTCCTAAACGGTACGGAAATTAAACAATTTAGAAACACAATTAATGACGAGTAAAAAGTAATTATCACATATTTGAAATAATTAACGAGTAAAAATTATACTCTATTAAATCGCTGATGAATTCCAACTCAGTTAATGACGTTTTTCTAATATTGCCCCAACATTATCTCAAATTAAACTTCCCTAATTTGTATAGTTTTTTTCAAGTTAGAGTATGCAAATTCAAAAATTGATAGGAGGACAGAAAATAATTTCGTTTCGACATCTTTACCCTTCTTCGACGAAGAACTCATACACGAGGGGAGGAGAGAAAGAGAAAAGATGTGTGATTGTGGCTGGTGGTAGCCGGTGGTTATCTCCCGAAGCGGTGGTGGTGAATATATGATGAAGAAGGTAAAAACAAACTTGTTAAGTTTTAGATTGGAAAAGTGGGATTTTTTAAGTCAATTTGAGTCTACTCTGATAAACCGAAGTCTAATTTCTCATAAGCGAACGTCAACACCAATCTCTAAGCGCTGACCCGACATAAATTACACTCTACCTTACCTGTTTAGGTTAACAGAGATTTCACTGCTTTATCTAAATCTTGGTGGTGCATCTAAACCGGTCTGAATTCGGCAAAAATGGGAAAATTATGGTTGTGGGGATTTTTTTTTCAACTCTTTTTGGTTAGTTCGTCGAGATATCAAAAATGGCGCCAAAGGGTTGGTACCAAATAAAGGAACTCATAGGCGACACTGGAGCTTAGTAAGAGGGCTTTTAAGTGGACTCGTGAAGTCTTCGTCAAGAACAAAATCCCGTAACTGTGTGCGGTAGTAAAAGCTGGGCGTCACATCAGTTGAACTAGCTTATAAATCAGTTAAGTTTACGTGAGTGTTTAGTCCACATTGGTTGTGGAGGATGACGGTGGTTATTTTGTAAGTGTGGATGAAAGCCTCACCTCTTGAGTTAGTTTTTAGGGTGAGATAGGCACGGTCGCTTGGGGGGCAAGTAAGGTCTATGGACCTTACCACAAATGATACCAGAGCCCGAACTTACTAAAGTCTTTGGTGTCTATTGTTCAGGGGAAGATAGTCTTCTAGCTCCAATGTGCCTGGGACAAATTGTTGGTGTTAGTTCCACATTGGTGGTTGTAGGAAGAGATGTGGTCACTTTATTCGTGCTAGAAAAAGTCTCAACTCTTGAACTCGTTTTCGGGATGAAATATACACACCCACTTTGGGGCAAGTAAGGTCCATAGACCATACCGACGTCTCGGGGGTTGGTCTAGATATTTTGTAAAAAGAAATAACACACATACTCCACCGGATGCAGTCTAGCAGGAAAAAATAGGGGAAGTTTTACAGGCGTTTTCGACACGTGATATTGACACGTTCGGTTATAAGTGTCTCTCAAGTTGAAGAAAATTGTTAAAAACGATCTGACACCCAGCCGATGAAGTTCACAACATTCTTTTGGTTTATTTTAGTTGTTAAATTAAAAACTAAAATAAAACAACACATTAATTAATAACTAATTAATTAATAGATTAATGGTTTATGGAGAAAGAACAAGAAAACAATTGACAATGGTATAAAACCATCAAAAGTAGAAATGTCTCCTCGCTTTCTTCTTTTTAGGTCGACCTACAAACAAGAATAATTCGGGTGATCTACATCGCTTATTCGAAAAACTTCTTAAATCAGGATAAGATTTGACATATTTTGGAACTTCTTTCTTTATTATACTTTGTAAAGAAAGTAACCAGTTTTGTTCTTGACTAGCGACACAAAATTTAGTCATTTGAAGACCAAAAGGGCGTTTCAACATTTTTGTTAGACCCGTCTGCAAACTGTATAGATTAAATATGTGGGGTTCCTTATTGCTCTTCCAAGAGTCCCAACATAATAAAATATCATTGCCGACGCTCACAGTTTGAACATATTGATACCGAAGCAATTTTGAGCTTATTAGAAACAACTCCTCCATCCAAACTTGCTCATTATCTTTTTCTTTCAGCGTATACAAGCGAAGTCTGAGATTAGAATAATCATCTCCAAGCGGTTGTTCTTCCAATAATGCAAGACAAAGATTTCCTCTAAACTCTACATGAAGAACACGCTGCTCATAACGGTTATTTGTTGGAAGTTTAATTACGTGAAAAGTCTCATCGTGTATATCGAAAGAAACTATTTCACTACGATCTTCTGTCATCCAATATAGATACCCTTTACAAAAATCCCACACCATATCTATAAGGAACAAAATTATTGACATAAGGATAGGCTATGGCGAGGATTTCTCGTCTAGTTGGATTGCAAATCTCTATAATCCTCTCTTCTTCAAGGTTTAAACAAACCAAACCATTATAATAACCACATAATTTTCTTGTGTAAATACTACAAATTTCTCCTATGTTATGAAAATCGTCGCTATCTTTTTCTAAATAAAAGAAGTCGTTGTCTATACGTTCGCGTAAATAGACATAAGCACCTTCTTCCTTGACGAACTTGAATATCAAACGAGACTTGCTTTTCGATTGAAAGAATTCAAGATTACGATTGATCAAATTGGACCATGACTTGCAAACACAACTACATCTAATCACAAAACTACCTAGAGAAACCCTAGATATTATATTCAAAAAAATTTCATCCGGAAGAACATCTAAAGGATTCACTTTCTTCGATTTTGAGTCCATTGGTTTCACCTTTTTCTATCAACTCTTTTGTGTATTTATGGAATTAAGTAGGTGTCTTTAACAGTATTTATGGAAACTTTCCAAAACCATATAAAACTTGGAAGTTCTCAATGGTATGGAAATTAAACAATTTTGTGCTTTTTTCCTCCCAATTTGAATCCGAAAATTGAAAACCAGCCCTTATCTTTTGGCCGCGACTTTGGGCATAAATATCCTAAATAACTATCAAATTAAAAACAATAACAAAGAAACACAATAATATAAAATAAATAACTACTAGATTGATGGTTCATGTAAGAAAAGAAAATAAAATAAAATAAAACAGTCGAGAACAATACAAAACCATCAAAAGTATAAAGCATTCCTTGGTTTATGGGTTTTAGGTGGTCTACCTACAAACAAGAACAATTCAGGTGACGTCAGGCATTGTTCATTGGAAAAACTTCTTAAATCAGGAAGAGACTTGACTTTTGGAACTCCTTTCTTTATTAAACTTTGTAAAGAAATTAACCAGTTTTGTTCATAACTAGCCACACAAATTTTATAATATTCAAGATCACAAGGGTGTCTAATAATTCTTGTAACACTCGTCTGCATACTGTACAGTTTCAATACGGTTAATCCTTTATTGTAATCCATCCAACACAATAAAACATCATTACCGAAGCTCACTATTTGTACCAATTGATGGCGAGGCAATCTTGAGTTTATTATGAACAACTCCTCAATCCAAACCTGGTCATTATCTTTCTCTTTCAATGTATACAAGTAAAGTGTACGACTATAACTTCCACTTTGTTGTTCTTCCAAAAATGCAAGACATAGATTTCCTCTAAACTCTATATGAGGAATAGTACCAAGACGATTGACACACTTTGGTGGAAGTTTAATTACTTGAAAAGTTTCGCTATGTATATTGAAAGAAACTATTTCACTACGATCTCTTGTCAACCAATATAGAAACCCTTTACAAAAAATGGGTACCCGTGCGTGGATATCCTTAAGGCTCATATAAAACATGGACAGTGCTAATAACTTACGAGGAACAGTACTTGTTATTTCTCGCCATGAATCGGTTCCTAATGTAAACACCATGCACTTATTGTCACTAATAATGCAGACCAACTTATATTCGTTGGTTAGAGATGCGTATCCAAACCCGTAGCAACACCAAAAACCATCAGACTTATTGATGTAAGGAGGAGAGGCTATGGCGAGGATTTCTCGTCTAGTTGGGTTGCAAATCTCTATAATATCATGTTTTCTGCCGTGTAAACAAATCAAGCCATTATAATAACCACATAAATCTCTTGTGTAAGTGCTACGGATTTCTCCTATGTTTTGAAGATCATCACTACCTTTTTCTAAATAAAAGAACTTGTTTTTTACACCTTTGTCTAAATAGACATACTGATCATGAAATTCTCTTTCAAAGAATTTGAATATCAAAAGGGGTTTGCTTTTCGATTGGATGAATTCAAGATTATTGTTGATTGACTTGAACCATGACTTGCAAACGCAACTCCAACTAATCACAAACTTACCTAAAGAAATCCTAGATATTATATTCACAAAAATTTCATCCGGAAGAACATCTAAAGGATTCACTCTCTTTTTCGACTTCTTCCGTTCTGAATCAGATAGATTCATATCTGAAACCCTAGATATTATATTCGTACAATTTTCATCACGAAGAACATCTAAAGATTTCGCCTTTTTTGATCGACTCTTTCTCAACATCATAGATTTCTGTTCTACTTCGAAGTATCTATCTTTACGTTTTTCCCCATATCAATCACTCCCTGTGCGTATCATAAGTGGGGCTTAAATAGAGGTACCTTTTTTCCTGTGTTTATGGAAAATTTTAAAAACCCTAAAAAAAGAAACTTGCAATTCAAAAACATAACTAATATTAATCAACCCAACCAGCAGCAGATTACTAGCCCTAGAAATTAATGTAATTCCGATTCTTAAACTACTTTTTTTTATGAAGTCCGATTCTTATACTTGACAATATATTCTGTGCCCTATCATTACAGTTTTGATATAAAAGATTATTGTTTTTGAGTGAGCTTGTTGGAGTTGTACCTGCTGGGCAGTGGCCGACAATTTAGGGGTATGGTGCCAAATTTCAACCAGAACCCTTTTGTACTGAAAATACGGCAGGTAAAATAAACTTTTAAACGCAAAAAGTAATTAATACCGATTTAAAATAATTAACGAGTAAAAACTATATTAAATCTCAGATAAATTCAAACTTAGTTAATGACGTTTCCCTATAAGTCTCACCCAGAGTTGTAAGCTCATACTTGAGTAAGAAGCTTGGGTTTTTGAGGAGAGAGAGACTCTCCTTTTTTCCTCAAATCAAAACCTACAACTGCTATCTTCTACTGCAAATCCAACACGATCTCGCCATTAAATTTCACATGCAAACACAGATATCAAACACCACCTACCACATATAAACATCCACCCACGAAATTAAACGATTAGCCAATCATAGATATGCATAAAGGCTTGATTTCATCTAATTATACCCACAGTCAATAACCCTAGAAGAGTAGCAGCATAGACATCTCCAATCAATCAGAGAAGAAGAAGATAAGCAAGGAAGGCTCAAGAGATGCTGTAAATAACCACTAAAGAGAATCACCCAACTATCCTCTTCAGATCTAAATATTTCGGCCAGAGGAAAGTCCTTCTGAATCTTAACTCTTTTATTTTTATCGTCTTTTCATCTCTTTCTACTTCCGTTGAATCTATACGAACCATAGATTTGTTGTTCTCAGATCTGGTTATTGCACTTCTTGTACCAGTAGAGACCATTCATCTCATCTAGGTATCAATTTGTAGTCTTTTTATTACAACTTATTACACCCCTATCTTGACTGTTATCAATTTGGAGTCTTTACCTTCAACCTATTAACACCAAATCTTGCCTCTTAGATACTCATTTAATCGGAATTGAATGACTTTTTTATTTGCTTTGTTGATGATTAGCTTTGTATCGTTAGAGGGCGATCTTAGACCCTAACATATGGTGGTTTTTTTCATCCCTTTCATGGTAACCGATGAACTAACCCTAGGTGCACACATCTCTTCGACCACAACTGAATATAATTTCAACCCTCGATCTCATCCTGTCATCTTCATTACTGCACCCAAATAGTTTTCACCTCCTGGAATCATATTAGATTTATGTGGATCCATCGACTGACTTTGTGGATCATGAGTTCATACCGTTTATCCTATAAGAGGTTCAATATAAGTATTAACTTACCTTTTGATCCTGGACGACACCATACTTTGCATTTTAATCTCCATACTCGTCGTGAAGACTATGTTACCTATCTTCCGGCTCACGTTTTGATGAGTACTTGTGTATTTGGTGATATTATAGGTGTAACTCTGAATCCAAGTTCTGAATCCAAGTTCTGTAACATGTTCACTTCCACCTTTTTACGCAATTTTATTGTGTACTTATGTCGGATTAGCAGGTACTCATACTCGGGCTATGACGGCGATCCCATTTCCCAGGTGTCTGAACTATTTCTACATTGTAGATTTCGATCGGATATGGTCTCTGTACATGGAGAATACTGGCGGGATACCCCGGAATCATCCTATGATTCCATCTTGCAGACACCCTCGTTTCTTCCGGAAATGTTGGGTGTATGCTTAATCCATCTTAAGTGTTACAAGAAGTTAGATTCGAGCTTCCTCTTAATAGATACCAGACGAACTCACAAGTTTAAATGTTGTATATTACTCAAGAAGAGCTGCCAGCCTTGCAAGCTACAGAATGAAGACTGCTCTACAAAGAAATTATAATTTGCACTTCTTCAGTTCTGATATTTTGTTGTATTTCTTTAATTACTGTATTTATGTTTTTCTTCTTAGTTTATTGTAAAGACTTCTTAATATTAATGTATTCCCTTTCAACAAAAAAAAAAAAAAGACGTTTCCCTATTATTTGCCTAGCTGAAAGCAACTTCAATCTTGGCTTAAACAACCAAGAAAGGGTATGCGCCCCTTACGGCATAATATATATACTATATGATGGCGTAAGAGGCGAGAAAGCACCTTTGAGAGTCAAGGGCG
>BEHA01050287.1:130038-140595 GCA_002897215.1 Eschscholzia californica subsp. californica | reverse complement strand
AACTTTTGTATAAGCACTTGTTAACCCTTATAGACGACGCATTCAAACATCAAATAATAGGTTAAGCAATGTTCATATACTTCACTGTAGATTTTTCCTTGACCAAAAATTGTTCGGAAGAACAGTTATTGATTATTTTCTAAGTTTGGTGGGAAAAATGATAGAAAAATAACACTTAAAATCTAGAAGCTTAATTGCTTAAAATGTATTCGGTTGATATGTTCATTGACACTAGACAAACTAATAAACTACTTGGTAAAAGCACAATAGTCGCCTACAGAAAGTCGTCAGAGAGAGAGAAGAGGGGGAAAGTGGTGGTGGTGGTGGAGGTGAAAGGAGTTACAAAAATTAAGTCGTTGACAGAAAGTATTTTGTGTCCATTGTTCAGGAGAAGATAGTCTTTTGAATCCAATGTGTAAGGGAAAAATTGTTGTGTTAGTCCCACATTGGTGGTTTGGAGAAGATAGTGGTGGTCACTTTATATGTGTGGAAAAAAACCTCAGATCTTGAACTAGCTTTTTGGTGTAATAGACATTCAGCCACTTTAGGGCAAGTAATACCCGTGGAATGCATCGACGACCTTACAAATGGTTGATCTAGATTGTTTGTGAAGGAAGATGACCCTCTTTACTCCACCGGATTCCCACCCTTACCTCTCTCTCACTCTCTCACTCTCTCACCATTAGGATGCAATTTAATAGAAAGAAGGAGAGTGCTACAACGAATAACAGTGACAAACACATTTTGGTGGAAGCTTAATTACATGAAAAGTCTCTTCGTGTATATCGAAACAAAATTTAGCTTATGATCTGAGTTCCATACATAACGAAACAACAGAGGAGATCGTCTTCTTGGTTTAACAACAACGAAAAGTTGGAAACACTGAGTTATGTGGAATTACTAGATTAGAAGAGTAGGAGTTGCTTCCAATTAAGGTTTTTGGGGTTTTGTTCTCAACTCTCCATCGAGATAACAAAAACTGGCGCCAAGGGCTGGTACCAAATAAAGGAATCAGCGAGGCATAGAGTGAGTGAGCTCATAATTCAGCAAAGCATGTGCTGAGTTAGATTATAATACAAGTCATTGGTTGAGTTAGCTTACAATTCAGCAATGCATAGGCTCAGTTAGCTTATGAGTCAGTTAGGCCTAGACTCAGCTTAGAAACCAGCCAGGTTTATGTTGGTGTGTTGGAAAAATGTTGCTAACAAGTTTGAAATGGAAAACCAGAAATATATGATGTTGCACACGAAACTTCAAAGCTCGATTATATCGATTCTTTTAGACAGTAATTCGCCCCCTTCTGGTATAAACCACGAGTACACAACGGGTCGGGAATTATGCCTTCAGGATACGATGAAGTCTTAACAACTATCTTGGTTCAAAGTATGTACGCCTTGACCAAGATCGAGAACACTCCAAAATAGAAACTGATAATGTCAAAAGATGAACTCTGAAATACCAACTAACTTGATAATATAAAATCCAAACCAATATTCTCTGTTTATGAACAAATAGAAAAGTAATAGCAAGAGAGAGACAGACAAATTCGTTTTATGGCTTTAGGGGATTGATGGCCACTAATTTATAACTAGTGAAAAGATGAGAGACAACCCATCTATGGGGTGCCTCCATGGGATGCATCCATGGGAAATGACACCCACTCATCTTTACTGTTGACGTTGGGCAATGCCATTTTCATGGCATCTCTTCACTAGGTGGCTAATTAGCCTTATTTAATTTGAAAATTTCCAACATGGTGTTTAGTCCATATTGGTCGTGGATCAGGACGATGGTCTGTGAGAGAAAGCTTCACCTCTTGGGTCAAGTAATACCCATAGACCATACCAACGTCTCGGGGGTTGCTGCAGATCTTTGATAGAAAGAAATAACCCACCTCTACTCGGACGGATTCCCACCCCTACTACTCTTTTCCTCATTAGGATGTGATCTAGTAAAAAGAAAGAGGGAAAGTTTTAGAGGCCTCTACAGATGTGTCAAGGACGCGCCACGCCTCCGAATTAAAAGTGTTCCCAATTTCTATAAAATTGTTCAAAACGGTCAGACACCCCATCCCTAAATCTAACAAGCAACAAATGGTCTATTTCAGTTATTAAATTAAAAACTAAAACAAAACAATCCATTAAGTAACTAATCAACTAATAGATTAATGGTTCATGGAGAAGGGACAAGAAAACAATTGAAAACAATATTTAACCATCAAAAGAATAATTCGCTCCTTGGTTCTTGCTTTTTAGGGCGACCTACAAAAAAGAATAATTCCCGTGGTGTTTGACATCGTTTAATCAAAGAACTTCTTAAATCGGGATAAGAGTCGACATATTTTGGAACTCCTTTCTTTATTAGATTTTGTAAAGAAAGTGACGAGTTTTGTTCTTGACTAGACACATCAATCTTAGTCCTTCGAAGACCACCAGGGCGTTTCACCATTTTTGTTAGACCTGTCTCCAAACTGTATAGTTTGAATACGTCGGGTTCCTTATTGTTCTCCAAACATAATAAAATATCATTACCGGAGCTCACAATTTGAACATATTGTTGCTGAGGTAATTTTGAGTTTATTAAAAACATTTCCTCGCTCCATACTTGCTCATTATCTTTTTCTTCCAACGTATACAGGCGAAAATTTGCATTAGAATCATCTTCGAGCGGTTGCTGTTGCTCGTCCAATAATGCAAGACACAGAATTCCTTTAAACTCTATATGAGGAACACACGGCTCATAACGGTCACGGACACATTTTGGTGGAAGCTTAATTACATGAAAAGTCTCGTTGTGTATATCAAAAGAAACGATTTCATCATGATCTATTGTCATCCAGTATAGAAACCCTTTACAAGAAATGGGAACCTCCAGGTCAATAACATTCATGAATAGTCCTGATAACTTACTACTAGGAACAACAGTAGTAACTTTTCGCCATGAATCGGTTCCTAATGTAAAAACCAAGCACTTATAAAGTTTAGTAATGCAGACCAACTTATATTCGTTCGTCTTACAAGCGTACCCAAATCCATACCTAGAAATAACAAACTTATCATTGATATAAGGAGAGGCAATGGCGAGGATTTCTCGTCTAGTTGGATTGCAAATCTCTATAATTTCATGTTCTGTAATGTATAAACAAACCAAACCATTATAATAACAACAGAATTCTCTGGAGTAATTACTACTAATTTCTCCTATCTTGCGAAGATCATAACTGTCTTTTTCTAAATAAAAGAAGTCGTTTCTTATATGTTGTTCTAAATATACATAATCACCTCGAAAGAACTTGAATATCAAAAGTGGCTTGTTTATCGATTGAAAGAATTCAAGATTACTGTTGATTGAATTGAACCACGACTTGCAAACGGAACTACATCTAATCACACTACCTGGACCTGAAGAAATCCTAGATATTATATTCAGAAAAATTCCGTCAGGAAGAATATCTAAAGGATTCACTTTTTTCGACGGGACATTCTTCGGTTGTACCTTTTTCGATCGACTCTTTCTCGCCATCACAGCTTCTCTTGTACTTGGAAGTATCTACATTTTTTGTTTTCCTTTCGATTGAAAGAATTAAATAGGTTACTTTTTGAGCTTTTATGGAAACTTTTCCAAAACCCTAATAAACTTGGAAGTTTTTTTTAGTTTGGAAACAATAAACTTTGGAAGTTGTATATGGTATATATTGAAATTATACAATATTATGTGCCGACTCATTAGGGTTTTGATATAATCCTTGACCTTAACGTCAAGAAAAAGTATTCGTATTTAGGGTGCCGATAAACACACTCAGACTACTTTTAAAAGAAAAACACTTAACTATCGTAAAAGCACTTCTTCATATACTTCACTTAAAATGTTCATTGACTACAAACTAATACACCGCTTGCTAATAGCACAAAAGTCGCGTGCTTTTAGAAGCACCCGTCATATCAATGGACTCTTCGCAACGTTACTTCCCATTAAATTGTCACTACTAGTATAAAAGATTTCATTTTTGTGTGAGCTTGTTTCGACTATACCTATTTGTGTTAGTTTCAGACGAAATGGAGTGGTGGTGGTCTCACCTCTTGAGCAAGGTTTTAGGGAGAGATAAGTCCAAGACCAGTTGGAGAGAAGTGAGGCTTATGGACCACAACTACAAATGGTATCATAGTCTAGGTTTCCCAAAGTCTTCCGAGTCTATTGTTGAGGGCAAGATAGTCTTCCAGGTTGAAGGTGTGAGAGAAAGATATTTGGTGTTAGTCGTAAGATATGCCCAAGACTACTGGGAGACAAATACCCATCTTTCTGTCTTCCTCGAATATCACTCCATATATGTATATATCCGAATTAAATAGGTCCATATTTCAATTTTTATAGGTTTCTCAACTTCCCAAGCCTATAAAACTTGGAATTGTTCGAATCTCTTACAGGACTGCGTGTCAATAGAGATAAAACTGGGTCTGATTGGGACTAAAATTTCGGATAGTATACGCTCTGAAGCGGAGAAAATTTTATTCCTGGTGGCGCCACCCCTCGTTTTTAGGAAAATCGGTTACAAGGGAAGATTTTTACGGTTATTTTCGAAAATCATGGGAGGTTATTGACGGTTTCGTCAGTTACTAGATCTCATGTATAAAAAAGAGGCATAACTGCTTGCTCGGATTCAGGCTTATAGTCGGGAATTCTTCTTAGTCGCTCTTCAGGAGACTTTAGTTTGGAATTACTATTGAGTATTTTCGTTAGCAAATCAATATATTATGGATTCTTCAGACAATTCGTTTAATCAAAAATTTGCTGCTTTAACCATGGAGGAATATCAACCAATTACTGTGGAGGCAGAGGATCTGGATGCCAATTCAACCAATCTTATTAGGAATGGAGTTATCTGGTTTCAAAGCTCCAAGAAAATAGAGATCATTCAAGCTATGATGCGTTTGGGAAGGGTGTTACACGGACCGAATAAGTTTAATCTCACGGAAATTAGGGAGAATCTGTTCTTAATCAAATTTACTACGGCAACCGAATTAGACATCGCATTGGACAGTACCCCTTGGGTGATCCAAGATGAACTTATAGTGCTTCAACGTTGTAATCCCGATATCTCTCCGGCCGATCACAAGTTTGACCATGTTTGGTTTTGGGTCCAAATGCATGGGATCCCTTTGGGTAGTCTTAACAGTGAGACAGTCAATCGTCTGGCCGAAGTAATAGGGAATTTCCGGCCGGCTACAGTAGAAGACTCATTCAAATGGAGTACCTTTGGGGGTGTTCGAATTGAACTAGATATTACTAAAGCCCTTCGTCCGAATGTTTATCTTAAATTATCGCCCACAAAACTGATTCTAATTGAACTTAGGGTTGAAAAATTACCCCGATTTTGCACTTTTTGTGGTTTATTAGGACATACCATTAAGTTCTGTCCTACTACTCTTGCATTTGGGGATTTGATGAAACATGATCTCTCAGATGAACAAACCAGACTGCTTACTAAGGCCATGATCCCTAGGTTTAATGATAATTTTAGAGTCCCTTTTAGTAATCGCCCGTTACCCCGTGAGATGGGTTCGATTACCCAGGACAATTTTTTGAAACCTGAAGGAGAAAATACAATTGGCAAAGATTTCTCTATTAATACTAATTTTGGTGATATGTTAACAGCCCTTTGTCAGACGAAAAAGACCAAAGTTCAAACTCATGCAGGGATTAAGGCAATCGGGACATCCGGTCAGATTATCGAAGAACAGGACCGGGGAAAATCTCACATGATCACAATACCGGCGGCCAAAGTTTGGGGTGAAGATACAAATCAGACAGAGGATAGGGCAAAGAAACACTACAAAAGAACTATTCGAAGTCAAACACCGATGGACACTGAAGAAAGGGTACCGGCAACCCAAATGCCGGAGAAACAGTGAATTTTCTGGCGTGGAATTGTCGGGGCTTAGGGAACACTCCGACAAAATCCACACTAAATCAGTTCCTAGGAGCGACAAAACCGTCACTGGTTTTTCTTTCCGAGACTAAACTTTCCACTTATAATCCGTTATCTTGTTTTATAAATAATAATTTATCTAAGTTTTTTTATGTACCTTCAGTAGGTAGAAGTGGAGGGTTAATCCTTCACTGGTGTAATTCCCTTGATGTTACTATTATCTCCCACTCTCCGAATCTAATTCATGTTACTATTGATTACCCTCAGGGTGTGAATTGCTGGAATCTTTTTTGTATTTATGGTCCACCAAGAATTCAGGACAGACAACAATTTTGGGACCACTTAAAAACTACAATTCAAAATCTTAATACACCTTATTGTTGCATTGGAGACCTTAATGCAATAGCTGACAAGGCAGATAAGTGGGGAGGATCACCTAACATTCCTTTTTTGAATTCTTTTCAGAGATTTGTTCGAGAAGCCCATCTGTTGGACTTGGGATTTAATGGACCCGCGTTTACATGGACTAACAGGAAGGCATTGCATCATCTTACTAAAGAGAGATTAGACAAAGTTTTGTGTGACGCTACATGGCTCACGCACTATCCGGAGGCTGGTGTATTTCACTTACCATGTTACAACAGCGATCATTGTCCGATTCTCTTGAAGTTCAAAGTCCAAGGTCAACCAATTCAAACAATAGCAAAATTTGAGACATTCTGGACCAAACATGCACAGTACTCAACCACTTTTCAAACAAACTGGGAAGCAGAAACAGGACCTTTTCTTGAAAAAATTCAAAAGGTGAAAGATTCAATAAAAAGTTGGAGTAGAAAAGCTTTTGGGCTTATTAAAAACAGACTGACTTTTTTACGCAATAGATTGCTGGAAATCCAACAACTAACCCCAACTGATAACTTACTCCACATCGAGAGTACAATTCAAGAAGAAATCATTTACCTCGAAAACATCCAATGTACTAAAGCGGAACAAAGAGCTAGGACGAAATGGGTGAGAAACGGGGATAGAAATACAAGGGCTTTTCATGTTGCAATGTCTACTAGGAGACAGAAAAATCAGATTCATCAACTTATGCTGTCAAATGGTCAAATATCCAGGAATGAGGAGGAAATATCTAATGAATTGATTGATTATTTTCAGAACTTATTTAAAGAGGAACAGGTAACCCAACCTCCAACCGAAATCATTAATGCTTACAAGGTATTCTCGACGGAACAGATGGTCAACATCTCGAGGGTTCCTTCGGCTGAGGAAATCAAGGCAGTAGTAATGGAAATGGGGTCAATAAAGAGTCCAGGACCAGACGGTCTCCCTTGCTTCTTCTTTCAACACAACTGAGAGATTATTGGACCAGAGCTTATTCATTATATTCAGGAGGCGTTTCAATCAGGTAGTATCCATCCTTCTCTTAATTTTACTACCATTGCCTTGATCCCAAAGATTAGGAACCCGAGTATGGCCTCTCAATTCCGGCCGATTTCCTTATGCAATTCGGTTTATAAGTTCATCACAAAATTAATCGCAAACCGAATCCGACCTTTTTTAGAAAACAACATTGATTGGACCCAGAATGCATTTGTTCCGGATCGTCAGATAATGGATAATATCATTATAACCAAAGAACTTCTACATTCTATGCATACCTCAAGAGCTAAAAAAGGGACCTTCTCGCTGAAAATGGATATGGCCAAAGCTTACGATAGAGTAAGCTGGCCTTATCTAGAACTTGTCCTCAAGGCCTCGGGTTTTAATGGAATCATTTTGAGTCTCATTATGTCATGTATTTCTTCGGCTACCTTTAATATCCAAATTAATGGGAAGAGGGTTGGAAATTTTAAGGCCTCTAGAGGCCTAAGACAGGGTTGCCCTCTTTCACCCTATCTTTTCATTCTATCCTCCCAGTCTCTCTCTCTCCTGATTAATCATTATGAAAATCAAAAAGTGTTTACAGGTTACAAAATAAATCAGTCCAGCCCGAGTATTACACATTTACTCTTCGCTGATGATCTGATTATTTTCGGGAAAGCTAATACTGAAAACTTAAATGCCATAATATAAATTATGAATGAATACGCAAGCTTTTCAGGTCAGCAGGTCAACTATTCCAAGTCTTCATTATATTTCAGCCGAGGCGTACCAGAAGTAATAAGGCATCAATTCACCACTAGACTCCGAGCACCTCTCATGAATGATCGAGAAAAATATCTGGGGGCATTAATACTCAAACCAGGAAACAAAGTACAGAGTCATAAGTGGTTAATTGAAAAATTTGAAAGTGCTCTAGCAGGATGGAAACAGAAGTTCATTTCACAAGCAGGTAAGACAGTACTAATTAAAGCAATTTTAGGGTCTTTTTGCACCTACCCATGTAGTTATCAACTGTTACCTATCCAAGTGGTTGACAAATTAGAAAGAATTGAAAGAGAATTCTGGTGGGATCAAACTCAACAAGAAAGAAAAATTCATTTCACAAATTGGGAGATTATTACTACGGCTAAGCAGAAAGGTGGACTGGGTATAAGATCAATCAGAGAAGTTAATCAATCATTGATAGCAAAAATAGTTTGGAGATTTCTCACCTCTCCACATGCAATTTGGGTAAAACTATTAGAGGCAAAGTATCTTAAAGGAGCAAGTTTCTGGTTATCTAATCCGAATCAAACTTCCTCCCCTTTATGGAAGGCCATAAATAACTCTAAAATCATTATGAGAAAGAATGTAATTTGGCTAATAGGTGATGGTCGATCGATAAATATTCTTCAGGACCCTTGGGTCCCCAATTTGATCGATAATGTCCCAAAATTAGTCATTAATCTACCTACTAATGTTTGTTTGGTATCTGATCTGATTAGCCAGGATACAGGACAGTGGAATATGGGGTTAATAGAAATGTATTTTACAACAGAGTCCATTAATGCTATTAGACAAACGGCCATTGGTAATGGAGTTCTAAGAGACACTCTCATTTGGTGTCCAAAAGAAAATGGAAAATTTTCTCCCAAATCATACTATACTGAGATAAAGAACATCCCTCTAATGTCCAATCAAGTTCAAGCTTTTCAATGGAAGAGGTTCTGGAATATACCAAATATGAACCCGAAGATACAGCTCTTTATTTGGAGATTAATACATGAGGGTTTACCAACCCTAAATGAAATAGGAAGAAGAGTTCAACATATACCTCAGGTTTGCCTGATGTGTACTGATAACGAACAAGAAACCTCGATTCATCTGTTTGCTAAATGCTCGAAATACAAGGAACTTACTCAAATAGCAGGACTACAACACCTACAACACATCCATGAAGATCCGGTTAGAACTCTCCATATATTATTGGAACAAAAGCAAAATGGGAAAGAAAACTGGTTTAAGCTTACGTATCTTATGTGGGAGTGGTGGAAAACTAGAAATAATCGCCATTTCAGACATGAATCGGCTGATTTGATTAGATGTTGGTGGTCGGCAAAAGAGAACCTAAGGTATGTTACTGACCTTATTCCTTCTTCACCTTCTAACTCTGTTTTGCAGATAACCGATTGGATCCCTCCTCCGATGGGGAAAATCAAAGTAAACTATGATGGATCTTATAGAGAAACTCAAGCATCTTGTGCGGCTTTAGCCAGAAACAGTGAAGGGACGACGATCGGTATAAAAACATGGAGTCTGGTTCCAAGCTCAGCTCTGCATGCGGAGATGAAGGGATTCGAATGTGGACTGGAGTTAGGACAGGATCTAGGGTTGCAAGACTATATATTAGAGGGAGACTGCCGGGTGTTGATTGACCTAATCTCAACGGCTGAGATTGATCCCCCGTGGAGACTGATTAGAGAGATCGATGGTTTAAGAGTGAGGGCAAATAGACAACACGTGTCTGTTAGGTATTGTCCGAGAATCCAAAATCAGGACGCACATCTTCTGGCTTCTTCGGTTTACCCCCCTCAACCTTAAAGTTTATTTTAATACCTTTTGCTGTTAACTATGTTATGCTTTGCTCCCAAAGTTATCTTGCTAGTTGTAATTTCTTTTGGGGCTTCTGATGTAACATTACTTATTGGTTAGTAAGGTTTTTACTCAAAAAAAAAAAAAAAAATAGAGATAAAACTAATATCACTAGGGTGAATTCAAAGCAAGTTTTTGTAGATGAAGTCAAAAGCGCACCGCATTGCAAACAAGAAGACCTCCCCTTCTCCTATTTGGAGATGCCTCTAGGAAAATCCCCAAAATGCAAGTCCTTCTGGGATCCTGTTATAGATGAACTTCAAAAGAGATTCGTTTCATGGAAGTGAATGCATGTATGCATCTGGACGAAGACTGATAGTATTATCAAAAATAAATTGTGGGGTTCAACTGATAACAAGAGGAAGAATCATTGGATTTCTTGGTCGAAAAAAAATATCAGCAAAAAGTCATAAGGCTTAGGTATAAAAAATTTGGAATTGTTGAACCAAGCCTTAATCAGTAAATGGGTTTGGAGATTGGGTACATCTCTTCTATGATCCCAAGTATCGTTGAACATACAAAACTAGAGGTTAACAGGGGCTCACAGTTAGGCTAATTTTCTTTCAAAGTTCATAGGAGGTAGTCCACGAGTTTTCTTCAAAATACGTTTC
>BEHA01050287.1:93464-106441 GCA_002897215.1 Eschscholzia californica subsp. californica | reverse complement strand
AGGACTAAGGTTATACCAAGAGGCAAGAACTGTACCGAGTTTTACAAGTAGAAAGCATGATAAGAGCAGGAGTGATGAAGACCACTGACACCTAGATGAAGGATTTTCTTTGGACGAAAAAACAGAAGTAAAATGCATTTACTATGTGGCATGGGAAACAGTGTGTAAAGACTTGAGGGGACTGGGGGTCAAGAATCTAAGGAACATGAATGACGCTCTTTTGTCCAAATGGTTGTGGAAATTTGCGAACAAAAAAGACACATTGTGGGGGAAGGTAATCAAAGATATATACGGAGAATGGAGGGGAGGTTTGGAGATAAAGTATTGTGATCAACCTTATGGCTGCGACGCATGGAGGGGTATCCGCAACAGGGCTGAGAAGCTAAATATGATAACCAAACGGAATTTAGAGACAGTAAAAGCATTAAATTTTGGGATGACGTCTAGTGCCACACTGTCAGCCTTAGAGAGAGATACTGGCCATTTACTACATCTTAAACAGCAGAAAGGGGTCGTGGAACAGGTATACGACAAGGAAGAACAAAGGTGGAACTTGAACTTGAGAAGAAACCTGAATAATTGGGAGATCCCCATCTTAACGGAACTCTTAAACGTTATGGAGCAACAGACCTTATCGGAGGAAGATGACAAGAAAGTCTGAGAATGCGACAATGACGAGGAATTAACTGTAAGAAAATGTTACTACAAACTACAAACTCAACCATGATGAAGCGGATAGACCCTTCCGTGTTAGTAATATAATTTGGAAGAAATCGATTCCGTGAAGAGATGGAAGAGTCTGTGAATCACCTATTTGTACACTGCAGGGTGGCAAACAAGATTTGGAACTACTTTGCCCTCTCTTTAAGGAGTGAGTGGTGTAAACCGAAGACTGTCGCCCGAATTCCAGAACAGTGGGAAACCATAAAGGACTTGGGCTTTGGAAGGGATACGTGGAACCTTATATCGAAAGCAATAATATGGTGCATATGGAAGGAGAGCAACAATGAACATAGAATCTTCAAGGGCAAGAAACAAAAAAACAGAGAATATAATGGAAGATATCAAAGAACCCTCTACCACTGGAATAGAGTACAAAGTTGGGCTAGGCATCAAAGAACCCTCTAGCACTGGTGTAGTGTACAAAGTTGGGCTAGGCTAAGATCATACACTGACTTCGTTTGTAACTGGGAGGCTTTAATGATACAACATATAAATGTAGCTGCACGTCCTGTGAATTCATTATACTGATATACTGATTCAACAGTTTTAAAAAGCGTGATAAGCAAAAACCTAATATCCTATTTTAAAGGCCACACTTAACCCCAATGGCCTGACTGACTATAGGGGCCCATACTAGACTAAGATTCTTTTGAAGCTGCTGGTCTAATAGCTATGATCAATACCTGTTTTGAGCCCTAATATGTGGCCTCTCAATATTCCTATTGGTGCCAAACCCGTCTGGGCATGATATCCCTACATCAGTCCCTTTTCATGGTTAGATTAAATGTACTAAACACACAGAAGCCTAAGACTCTAAAGACTTCGTTGCTCATAAGTAACCTTATTTGAGTTTTATTATACTTTCTTTTTGAAGATCAACATTTTCTGTTGACAACATTCTTTACAAATATCTAACACTTTTCTTTGAACCTGACACATTCTTTCTTGCTCTGGCAGGTCATGGTGGTTTTGGTCATGTTGCTTTGTGCAAGAATAAATTAGATGGGAGGCAGTATGCAGTAAAAAAGATTCGGCTGAAGGACAAACTACCTGTTAATGACCGGATATTGAGGTAAATCTATTTTGTTAACGTCAAGAGAAATAAAGACATGATTTTTCTGCTTACATGAGCTTTTCCACAATATATTCTCTTGTTCTGTACTGATTTATAACTCGAGCACCATTTTCCCACTTACCCCAGAGGCTACTTCGTAATTGTGCTTAAATACTACAGTATATCACTCTATCGGTGGTTCTGCCTCGACTAAAATACACAAACTTGTGATTTTAGGTTCCCAAGACAAGAGTCCAAACGACTAAACCTACCGCTCAGATCTCCCGGATGCTCACATCCACACTGAAGTCTGGCATCCGAATCCTTGATGCATAGAGTTAAAAGCTAAATCCACAAGCTGTGAAGGCCCAAAGGGTATAGCATCAACTTTCATGTGCTCAAAAAAATCGTCATATGAAACCTAGAGAGTTTAGACTTTTAATTAGTTAGCATGAAAACTAGAAAATTCTTGAGTAAGGACCATACTCTCCGTCGTTATGTTTTTTCAGAGGAAGTACTCAATGAGTTGATTAACTAATGCGTTATGAACATATAGCCAGACAGTGTGTTTGAACAATTAAGATGCTGACTCTCATCTCTTAGATAAAACTTTTGTTTGGGTTTTGCTCCTAATTTGTTCTAATTGTCTCTGAGTAAAAGCTGTGTAGCTCTTCTGAACAATTTGTTTAATCCAACCAATATCTTTTTCATGATCAAGAACCAGAATTGTCTCTAGCATGAGTCATATTTGGAAACTGAAAGTTACTACGTTGTTGTACTGCTTACTCTTGAAAAATTGGTCATTTGCATTTCTGGCATCATTTTTAATTGTGGCGTTCTGACAATGTACTCAGGGAGGTAGCCACACTGTCTCGTTTGCAGCATCAACATGTTGTCCGTTACTATCAGGTTGGTTATTTATCGTATGTTTGTCAGTATTTGTTACGCATTTTGGCCATTGATGTCAGATCAGGTTTTTCTCACTTTTTTCACGTATAGCACAAAATAAGAATGTCAGCATTTATACTGTCAGTACATTTTTATTTCTTCACGCCCGCTTGCATCATTCACTAGCAACAAGGCCATTACGGCTACTTCACTGGAATACAACCACTACTGTGATACTATCAAAACCATCAAAGTTGGCCCATCTCCACCTCCTTGCCGCTATCATTATGCTACCACTTCATCTACTCTTAGCACTGGCCGTAACTACACTCCTTAGACGACCACCATGGCACCATCACAGAGTAAGATGCATAACCCACCTTTATCTTAGTACCATGGTTTTGACTTTTGATGCCACCACAGCAATCAATAAATCTCTACCACCTCCATGGTTCTAGTACCAAACTCCCGTCGTACATCTGCTAGGTGGATCTTGATATAGTGGAACTTCATAATTTCAACCATGAACCATTTGAACAAGTACAAAGAACCGAAGACACAAGTGGCACATGTAGAAACTGTTAAATCGAGAAGATCCACCAATGAAGTACAAATATTACATGGGATAAGTCGTAGTAAACATCTTATGGATCAAAACCAAAACCTCTCATCAAGGCGGCAGGTGGGGGAGGGGTCAGTACCAAAGCACTGACCACTTTGTGTTTCTTGAACCATAAAACTGTAGTAGATACTTTCTCGAAGTATTTGTTATCACGTTTGTACATCTCTTCCTATCAGACTTTCTTTTATATGAAATGCTTATCTTTTTTTTTATCTAATAATATGCATTAACTATTTGTGATTCACCAAATGATATTGAATTAGGAAACCATAGTTTCACTTGTGTTGGTTATCACCATTCACCTGGAATTAGTACTCATGTGATGTTCACTTTGAGGTGTTTATTGTCACTTGCTACATAGAAGATTGAACTGTTGGTTAATTCTCAATTTTATATAATCTAAAACAAAATTCAGGCATGGTTTGAAACAGAAGTTGGTGTATTTTCTCGCGATGCTGCTTCGGATTCAATGACTGCAGGTAGCTCCAGTTACAGCAATATGGGGATAACCTCAACAAATTCTGCTGGGAATGATAATAAGTTAGAATCAACATACCTGTACATACAAATGGAATTTTGCCCACGGTATGCATTCATTTTCCTTTGTAGTTACTTATTCGTCGTTTTAGTAGTCTGAAAAAGGCCAATTTAGTGCGTTTTCATAACATCTGCATGTTATTTTATTCGACTTTCAAAACCTATATTAACTTATTGCAAATTTGGCGAACATAAATAAGTACTTTAACTTTTGTAATACATTGTAATATTGTATGTTCTTTATGTTTACCCAAGTTATATATCTCGGTTATCGTTTAGTCATGAGATAGGAAGTCAGGATAAGAAAAGCAAATTACAGGAAGTTGGGCACATGACAGTTTTAGTTGGTTCACGATGTAACGTGTTGGCGAAGCTATAGTAGAGGTTTATGAGTTATGACAATAAAATACAAGTGGAATCATGCAAATTCACTGTCGCAACTCATAACTCGTCAAACAAACTTACAAAAAAGTATATATTCATTGAATGTTCTTTGAACTTTGTATTTTGTGTATAAGTGCCTCAGAGAACCCCAATCATCTTCTTTTGAATGCTCAATTTCGTTAAGTGTTCATTCTTAGATCTTTTGCCTGTCTTGGGGTTCTATGGAGGTCTTTTCAAGACACTCTTCCGTAATTGGTTCATCTCAAGCTCCCCCTGTAGAGGCTTGTCTTCGTTGAAGGCCCTACCCCACTTAATTTTTCTGGAGCATCTTTTCTTTTTTGAATAATTTGATTGAATAAAAGGGGGAAAAAACTATACAAAAGGGGGAGAGGAGGTTAATGTGTTAAATTCTCACATCATCCATGCCTCCCAATTTACTACTACATCATGAAAAGAAGCTAACTTAAGGCTCTCAACGTTTTTAATCCATAGGAAGATTGTGCATTTCACATCCTCCACATCCACCTTTGTAGTTAAGTTTTCCTCTTTAAAAATCTTATTATTCCTATCCTTCCAAATATTCCAAAGGATAGCTGCTGGCCATACTCCAAACTATTTCCCTACGCTTTTTCTTCCAAAGCCCGCCCCATTGATTGAGCATCATATTGATATTATTAGGCTTGCACCATTGTATCTTCATGGATGAAGTGAAATAGTCCCAGAGGGTGGGCGGCACTGGGCATCAAAGAAAAAGGTGATCTATTGACTCCTCATTCAAACAGAGTGTACATCTACCGGGGAGCACAAAGCCTCTGTTCTTCAAGTGTTCAGTGGTGGGGACTTTTTGTAACACCACAGCCCAAACGAAGAAGACTACTCTTGGAGGGACTGCCTGTAGCGGTGGATAAGGAAGGCAGAGTTTCATCTTATTTTTCTGGAGCATCTAGAACATGAAAAAAAGGAACTTTCAAGGGTAAACCAGTTTCGCGAACAGCATTCTCCATTTGATTCAGAGAACTATTTTCTTTGGTCCAGGGGCACAAATTGGGGTAGATATGTTACTTTTTATGACTTCACGGTGGCTTGGGATGCCCTTGTGTCTACTTTCTAATCATTTGGTTTTGTATGTGGATTAGATGATCTTGAGTCTTGACATCATGTTTTTTAGAAAATTCTCTAGTTGCCTATCCCCGCCGTCTAGGGTTCGTAGGGATCTCAGTACATTTCCCTTCTTTCTAATATATTAATTCAAAGTCTAAAAAAATAGCTCTTTGTATGAATAATTCCATAAAAAATGACTTCTGAAACATACTAAAACTAGTGAACCTTCCTAGCTTGAGTATCTCTATATTTACGTAACATCTTAGACTGTTCTCTCGGCCATTCCTATTTATTTCCTTTCTCTGTTTTCTGCTCCTATATCCGTATGTAACGTGTTAGAGAAGAAATTCAAGGATTTTTTCTGGGATGGAGATGGAGAAAGCAAAAGGACCCATTGGGTGGCGTGGGAGAAGTTATGTCTTCCTGTTGGGCAAGGGGTCTGGGAATAAAATGTTTGAGAAGAACGAATGATGATCTGTTGTCCAAATGGCTGTGGAGATTTGGTGTGGAGAAAGTCCTTCTTTGGAGGAGATTCATAAAGGAGAAATATGGGGAGGAGGAGTAGGGTTGGATTCCTAAAACCCCTAAAGGACCGTATGGGGTCTCGGTGTGGAAAGGGATATTCAAGAGATGACACAAATTCAATTCGGTTTCTAAGATCAAGATCGGCAATGGAAGAAATACGAGATTTTGGTTGGATATCTGGGTGAAGGACTCCCCTCTTAAAGATGTTTTTCCTGTTATGTACAGTTTATCTGTCTCTAGAAACGGGACAGTGAAGGAATTCTTCGACATGACCGCGGATACCTGGAAGGTCCTGCGGAGAGGGTTATTCGATTGGGAAGTGGAGGAGTCCAATGCTCTACTTAACTCTATTGCTCCTTTCTGTTTGTCCAGTCACCAAGTTTCCAGAGTTTGGAAATCCCTAGTGGTTTCCGACATATCAGTAAAGGCGATGTACACTATTTTAGCTGACAATTTTCAGACCAACAAGCCCATTTTCAGTATCATTTGGAAGAACAACATCCCGATGAGAGTCAGCTTGTTCCTGTGGTCGGTCATTTTGGAAAGGATTCCGACTGTGGACAACTTGAGGAAGAGAGGCTTCACAACCCCGAATAGATGCAGTTTATGTGGTGTGGAGGAGGAATCCTGTACACATCTTTTTGTTCGATGTGGGGTGACAAGGGGAGTGTGGAACAAATTCTTAGCTAGTCTGAATATTGCTTGGACTTTTCCCGAGGCTATTGCTGACATTTTTATGGCATGGAAAGGAATTAAAGGCAACAGCCACAAGAGAGCTATCGTGAATCTAATCCCTAAGGCGATCGTTTGGGCTGTTTGGTTAGGAAGGAACGAAATCATCTTTAGGGACAAGAAGCGATCCCTAGACTCTTTATACTTCGCGGCTAAATGTCTCATTTTCCAATGGAGTAGAAATCTTAAGTGGGCTCGCTCTATATCATTTACAGAATTGGTCGTAGGATGGGATGCTTTCATCTTGAGTCTGTAGCTCTAAATGTTTTATAGGGGCAGGTAGTCTTTTTGTCTGTTCTTTTAGTTTTTTCTTTAGTTCTCTCGCCCCTAAACGGGGGCTAGCTTTGTAAGTGTTTTCTCCCTTTCTTTTAATATTAAATCATCTTTTTAAAAAAAAACATCTTAGACTCTTCTATATATTGAATCTACCCAAAATAACAAGTTATGACCTTTTTAAATGTTACCTTACACTCTTACAGAGACTAAAAATTCATACCTGATAACTACAAGAATATATAGATAAAAGTAAGAAGTATGTAAAAACAACAAAAACACAAGAACTCTTCAAGGTTGTAGTTGAATCTCATAGGAGGGCCTATACAGCATTATCAGTTAACATCATACACCCTTCCTTGAAAGCTAAGCAGCTGGTATCCGCTGAGCTATCTGGGTTCTCGGACTTTAGGGTTTCTCTGCAGGCATGATTGCCCAATAAGAGTCTAAGGCATCCGTTCCTATTTGTTCACTCCCTTGAGAGCGTTTAACTTTAATTCCTGACACGTATTTAATTATGCGGCCCAAATTCTTTACATATTCATGTTTAGGAGAAAATTACTGATTTGATGAAGAAAAAGAGCGTTAGAAAACCTGGTTGCTCTTTAACTTGCTGAATGTTTCTTTAATTGCTATTGTTGCTATAGTTTTCTATTTGTCGCTCATTTGTTTGGTGGTACGATTTATGCAGGACACTACGGGAAGTATTTGAATCATATATCAGTCTTTTTGGGAAAGAATTTGCTTGGCATTTGTTTCGGCAAATTGTTGAAGGCCTTGCACACATACATGCTCAAGGAATCATCCATCGTGACTTGACACCGAGTAACATCTTTTTTGATGCTCGTAATGATATTAAAATTGGGGACTTTGGTCTTGGTAAGAACTATCTATTGTCGAGTTTAGTTTCAGTTCTTTTCAGTTTAGACTTCTCTCCATGTTTTTTTAGTTTTGTTTTAGTCTTAAAGGTGTCTTCCAATAGTGTTATTGGTGCCACCATATTCTAGAAAATGGTTAAAAGCGCTCCCACTCAAAACAGGCACTCCCCCTTTTTTTCGACTTAAAATTGGCTCAAGTCCACCGATTCCAAATTCGGCGGGTTCGAACTCATTTTATGGTTGAACCCTACCATCACTACTGAATAACTCAAATCGGTAGACTCGAACCGAATTTTGTTATTAATTTCGTCTTAAGTCCACCGATTTCAACACCAAGAGTTGCATTGTGGACCTAGAGCCAAATTGTAACAAAATTTGGTCCGGATTCACCAATTTCAACTCGGTGGACCTTGAGCCAAATTTTGTAATAATATTTGGCCTCAGTCCACCAATTTGGGCGCCTCTAACCATATGGAATAAAACTAGATTTACCAAGTCAAAGGAGGTGTGGAGGCACCAATAATACTATTTGGAGGCGCTTCAAAACTTCCTTGTCTTCTTTCATATTTCACTGTTTCTGTACCAAGTACACTCATACACGTTTAGTTATTAACTAATAGTTATTAACTAATATGTGGATGTTTCATAAGTAGGAAGTTTTACATTTGAATATAGGCTCATTGATGTGCTAGTTGGGCTCATTGATGTGCTAGTTGGTTTCTTAGTTTCTGGTCTGCAGCCAAAGAAAGATACAATTCGTGGAAGTACATTACAACCAGAAAAGAACAGCTCCGCCAATGCTAAAATGGATAAAGTAGACATTATAAACTGTAAACAGAAACAAACTGCACTCGGGAAGCCAAAACTTTGAATAAAGAGAATAGAGTTTCAAATTCAACTACATTATGAAAAGGGAGATTTGTTGTTTGGACCTCCTTTTCTATAATTGACTTGCTGTTTGGACTCTCTTTTTCCAGTGTTGCAGTTTGGACTCCCTTTTGACGGAATATTTCGGGAATATTCCGTCTGTAAAGTTATACTTCAAATTATTCCCACTATACCCTTAGATTATTGATATTGCATTTGGGACCCCTAGTCTTCAATCCAACAATTGTCATTCATAGTTGCTTTCTCTCTCTAAATTTGGTACAATAGAACCCACAACTTCACTGAGATTAATTCGTAACTTGCATCGCCCATTTTACCTACTCTTTCGGCATTGATATTTTTCAGTCATTCATCACCCGATCTTCAAGAGAACCAAACCATGGGTTATTGAATCATTGATGATAATCAAATTAAACCTAAAAAAACTGAAACTTTAATCATTAAAGCAGATTTCCTCACGTTTCTGTGTTAGTGGTGGTGGTGATCCATGTTCACAACCTAAAAAAATGATTATTGATCCAGACTTTAATCATCCTTCAATCAATAATTGTGATGAAACTGATGAAGAGATCATCAAATCAGTTGTGAATGGAAAAACCCCATCATATTCTCTGAATCTAAGACTTGGATCCGCAAAAGAGCTGCTTCAATTTGTCGTGAAGCTTTACAAAGAATCGTAGTCTCTTGATGGATTACCATTAGATGGGTGTGATTATGAATCAATTTTAGGGCGGCGTTGAGAAATAATTGTCGGGTTTATTCAAATTCCTGTTGGGGTTGCTGGTCCTTTATTGTTAATGGTGTTGAATATTCTTGTTAATGGTGTTGAATATTCAGTTCCCATGGAGGGTTGTTTGGTGGCTAGTACTAACAGAGGCAAAGCTATGTTGTTTGGTGTTGAATATTCAGTTCCCATGGAGGCGAAATTTCATATTCAACAATTTTTTGAAGTATTTGAAGTTTCAAATTGATACATGCTGCAACAATTATATGTATGGAGGATGTTATATATATATATATATATATATATATATATATATATATATATATATATATATTTAGTGATAGTGGATGTGGATGACTTGTGTGCATAGTCTTAAGCTGTAGCTAGTACTCTAATATAGGTATTGGTACCAGGTACTGATACTAGGAGTCACATACTGCAAGTGGAAAAGTTCAGTATGGTGATACGACTGTACACATATTTACATTCATGTCATAGTTGTTAGGCCATTCATTAGGACCATGATTATTTTCACTTTTGATCCAATCACTATTGCATTATACACAATAAACCTTAACCAGAATGGTACTTTATGGTCCCAACGGCAGTTTGCAAATTCACACAAGATGTACGTGTAAAATATTACATTATACCTATTGAAGAGTACCTTATAAGAGTATCCGAGTTCCACATATCCAGTGTCCGAAACGTAGAAAGGTTCAAAGGACTACCGATGTTACATAGGTCTTAGGTTTCTTATTTTGGATATTCTTGGGGTTTGTCAGGACATTCTTTGTACTAACTACTTCTATTCGTAACTTAGATTTACCTGATGCTTATTGTTGCTACTTTCTGCCACTTGGGACAGCTCTAGTTTTAGACCTTTCAATATGTAGATCTGTATGTTTATTGTGTTTCACATTTCAGTTGTATTCATAACTAAAGACTGAAGAATATGCGTTCTTAAGTTAATGTCTGTATATATATATATATATATCCTATTTTTTGCTTTTTCCACCCAGAAGGTATTTTTATAATTTTTTGTTCTTCTAAAATTTAGCTAAGTTCTTGAAGTTGGAACAGCTGGATCATGATCCGCTTTTCCCTACTGAAATAACCGGAGTTTCACTGGATGGAACTGGTCAAGTGGGTACATATTTTTACACTGCTCCCGAAATTGAGCAAGGATGGCCAAAAATTGACGAGAAGGTCCGTTTATGGTGATTGTTTTTGCTTAATTCTCTTCTACTGTTTCTGTTTATCAAACCAAACTGTTTGTTAAGAAAGTTAAATCTGTGTATAGCCTTTCACGTAAGACTTCTAGTAACAAATCGCTATTGTATTTAGCGTAAAGGATAGAACCCTGCTGCCTTCTTTCTCAAACTTAAGAAGCGAAAATATGGCATAATACTTAGTCTGTAGGATGATCCAAATTCAACACATTGTTTAAGAGGATCCAGGTTGATGTTTTAGTTTCTTTTCTCAGTTTGAGCTACTTATATTCTTGCTTTAATTGTTAAGTTCTCTTTGCTTACAGGTTGACATGTACAGCTTGGGAGTTGTATTTTTCGAGCTATGGCACCCTTTTGGCACAGCAATGGAAAGACATATTGTTCTTTCAGATCTTAAACAAAACAGAGCACCTCCTCCATCTTGGGTTGCTGAATTTCCAGAACAAGCAGCCTTGTTACAGCGCCTGATGTCTCCAAGTCCAGCTGACCGTCCCTCCGCTACAGAACTACTTCAAAATGCATTACCTCCAAGAATGGAGGATGAGTGGTTGGATGGTAAGTTATCTTTACATTCCCTGTCAGTTCAATTTTATTTGTTCCAGGATTTGGTGTTGATACTTGATATATATCTTATAAACATTACTGAAACCTGAGATATAATAATAATTTTGGGAAAGTCATTCTTGAAAATGTGACCGATTTGGTAAAAATGGAAGCTTGTGTTTTGAATCGAGATCTTAGAGACAATTCCTTTTGCATGGCTACTGCATTAGATATTTTCCAATTATTTTTAGTTGTATTTAATTTTTCTTTTAGTATTTACTTTGTTATTTCTAATTACTTAGGACAGAGTAACCATGATAGTTATGATATAAAGAAGAGCATAAAGGATGAAAGAAAGCAAACAGATAACCAGATATATGCTTGAACTTTCTCGGTTTCTTTTCTGTGGCTTGTTAACTTTGTAAACCGTCTTTATATTGTTATTATATTGTGATGGTGTTTCGTCCTTGTTGTATTGTATTGCAACTTCAAACTGAAGCCTAGTTATATAAATGTGTTTGCTCTACAGGTTATTAATACATAACTCCATATGGACTTCTAGTGGCCCGCATTCTTGTTCTTTTACGTAATTACCCTTGGTTACATATTTCTTTTTCAAAATTTTTTTAAAGATCTACATACGGTCTCCTATGCGCAGATATTCTGAGAGCAATGCAGTCTCCGGAGGACACACATGTTTATGAAAAAGTTGTACACAAAATCTTTGATGAGGAGAGGTTAATGGTGAAAGCCCATCGCCAGCATGGTGTAAGAGCGAACTTGGCCAGAGATGAATCTTCCTTTACTCAGTACACAGATTCAGATACTGAACTTCGTGATTGTGTTGTTGAGATTGCAAAAGAGGAGTTCAGAAAGCATTGCGGAAAGAGAATGAAGATATCGCCTATGCGTTTATTAGATGATTATCAACACTTCAATAGGTATGTTCTTTTACATTTTTTTGTAGTTTTTGCGCCTGTCTCGGCGAATTACTTGGATCACACATGTTGGGACTTAGGATCAATAAGTTTTTGATTACGATGACTAGGAATGCTGTCAAACTTTTGACCCAAGAAGGAGATATTCTTGAGCTCTGTCATGAACTCCGTTTGCCTTTTGCAAATTGGGTTGTCACAAACCAGGTATTTAGTTATCCAATTTTTGCAAGTTCCTAACCATTAATTTTAAGGAACTCAGTAATTTTCCTGTTTGGATGATATATCTTTCTGTTTTATTTCTAAATGCTAAGCTAGACTTGTCTTTCCTTCACTTTTCGTTTTTTTACTTTTGGATCAGCCACAATCAAACAATTTACTGGCTTATGAGAACTAGAGTAGTAATTTCATTGACATGAGACAAATTTGTACAATTGCAATACAATGTAAATACAGAATCTCACGTTATACTCATTGAAGTGACTGCGAGTAGCCACAAGTTATTTAAGTAGAGGATACGAGTACCACACAAGCAGAAAATATTAGAAAGAAGTATCTGTGTTATATAGAAAAAAAAATGGTATTGCAAACTTCTGTGGGAGTTTCAAGTAGTATGAACAAATTTTCATTCCGATAGGAAACGACCATTGATACTCCAGGAAGAATACTAGCACCATGGATGAATATAGTACTAATTGAGTCAGATGCATGTGTTTCAAGAGGGGTCTTGATGTTATGACGATTCTTCCCAGTTCAGAATCCTTTTTAACATTTGAGATCTCCACTCCCATGGCATTATTTTTTTCATGTTGCAGGTTTCTTCTTTTAGACGATATGAAATAGCAACGGTTCATAGGAGAGCAATTGGTCATTCAACTCCAAATTGCTATCTTCAGGTACACACTACTTTTGTGTCGCATTAATCAGCAGGCTTACGG
>BEHA01050287.1:79753-90355 GCA_002897215.1 Eschscholzia californica subsp. californica | reverse complement strand
AAACTCTAGCTGATATTAGACATTCTTAATTATTGTTCTTTCTATTTCTGCTTATCAGCCTATGTAGAAACGAAGCTAGCATTCATGTTCTTGTTTGTTCAAGAGGTGGAGGTGGTTTGTTAAAAGATCGAATGGAACTGGCTGCTGAGCTGTGGGAAGCAAATATCAAGGTCAGCATTATAACATGCTCTGGTAGAACCCTAATATTTTAATGGCAAAATCAATATAATCATAAGGGCGCGATGAATAAGACCTACTAAATTCGATGAGTTTAATATCTTTTCTGAGACTACTAACTTAATAAAACTATTGATAGGATAGGATATTTTATGCGCTAAAGATTATTTATATAAAAACCTTTGAATATTAAGAGCATTTTTTTTAGTAAAAGTAAAAGAAATCCGTTCTTGACTTTTCGGGTTACTCACGAAACAAAACAGTTTGTACCGTGTTCTATTTATGTGGTAGTTGCATCATTCCAGTTTGTTTATATGATGGGTATCGATGTGCACCAGGCTGAATTTGTCCCATTGTTGGAGCCAAGCCTCACAGAGCAGTACGAATATGCAAATGAGCATGACATTAAGTTCCTCATCCTTATAACTAAAACTGATCCACCTCAAACAGGACCAGTCAAGGTAAACTGACGGATCATTCATTTATCTTTCAAGTTTGGTAACCGTCAAAAATTCCATTTTGATCGATTTCCTTGCTTTCTGCATTTTCAAATCTTTTTAGCTGCAGATAGAACTTCTCTCCGACTTCTTAAATAAGCTCCGCTCCCTAAGAGGGGGCCCTCTGATAAAGCGACTGGTGTCATATACAGAAAACACTACCATGCTACAAACACGCATTTTTGTTGAACCTTTTTTTTGCTTACCAATACCCTCTAACCCTTGTCTCCTCATTAACCAGTGTTACTATGTAAAAATGTAATCGATTACCTTATCTCTCTATTTACCTTCGCATATTGTCAATTTCACTTAAATTGCCCCTTAACGATTCCTATTTGAGCTTTAATTCTGCAATTGATCTAAGAGGGGTTGCTGCAAATGGTTAGCTTCCTATAGACAACCAAAAAGGTCCAAGACAAGGCTGATACATTACTTTCTTGTTAATTACATCCTTTCTGGAGACTTATGTAATGCTGTTGATATCTTCATATGGGGACCATGTCTTTTTTCTTCTTTGCTGCCTCATTTGTAATTGCTGCACTTGTCTTTAATAGTAGCATTAGATCCTTTAGGTATCTGATATTGTTCACTTGACTCCTCGACTCCTCGTACAGGTCCGTAATCTCGAACTTAAGAAAGAGAAAGAAGTAGAGAGAGGAAATCTTGTGAAGTTTCTTACCGAAGCAACAGCCACCCAGTTGAGAAACCTAACCATTTGGAACAAAGCTTCTCCAAGTACCAATGTTCCAGGTATTTTTGTTTACGTGACTAGTGATTTCTGATTGTTATATTTTTTGAAACTGGGAATAAATGTACATTGTGATTACAAACATAATGCCTCCCAATTGCAAACAAAGTCTGTGAAAGGCTGAAGTTTAGCCCAAGGGAAATTCCTGCTCCAGTGAAATAGTGTTCCTTTGATATGGTCTATGGTCTCAGCCGTAGAGTGTTCAATATCCCTGAATATTCTGCTTTTTCTTTGATTTCTGATTGTTATTATTTTTCATCCTTCTTGCTCCTCAAACCGCACTTCCTTTTGCATTCCATGATTACTTCCTCCCATGGAGCTCAGACTCAGAGAGGCACCCAAACGCCTTCTTTTATTAAGTTCGTGGATGAATTGAACTCACCAATTTCTATATTCAGTTTTTGCACTCAACATACATGATGACTCATGAGGCTTACAACTAGTTGGATTGATGTAAATCTCGATGGGTCAAATGGGCCGTCAGATAAAACCTCCTCGAATTTAATCGGGGCTTCATCAGGACCCAACAAAATTGTGTATTCTTTCACCTTTTTCGTCAAGCGTAATGTCTAAAAGTAACAGTTTTACTTTTGTATTGAACAGGAAAAGGCAATAACAGTGAAAATCAATAATTGATGTGTTTCCACAAGAGCAACTAATGGCAACCTCGAGACTTATGTGATGGAATTATTGGAGGATATTTTCACCTGAGATCTGCAGATGGACTCCGTCCCACACTCCATCGATATCTTGCTGGATAAATTGAAACTTGAACAACTACTCGGTCGGCTTTTCCAGTTATATTACAGATGCCCGATGAAGGCTTTTTGTTCTCCGTTTTCTAGGTTAGAGATGAAGAGGTTGTTTAGGTAAGTAACTTCATAGGGAGACTGAAAGATAAAGTATAGCAGCAGATGAAGAGGTTGTTTAGGTAACTTCATAGGAAGATTGAAACATAAAGTATAGCAAATGAAGAGGAATAATTTTCAAGTGTTAGTTATGTTTAATGAATTTCATGATTTTCTGCTTTAGTCTATGGTATTGGTTCTAACAAATGTATGAAAAAGTGGTTGTTTAGGCCAAAAAATAGTTAGTCTAAATTTATATCTAATGAAAAATTGTTACTAAAAGCTAGCTAATATATGTAGGGCTTTAATCTTAAAATTCTTGAAATTTGCAATTACCTTTTGCCTGATTTTTCTTTCGAATTGAGATCTGAATCTAAGGTAAGCATATTTGTAGTTTAGTTATTTGGGATATTTAGTAAAAGAGAAAGTTTTAGAACTCAAATTTTGAAAACGGAGGGAAAGAAAGGACGGGCTTATCTCCTTTTTTCTAAACCAATCCGAGAACGAACTACCTTTTTCTTTGAAACTTTGAATGAATATATCGAGGAAAAAACTATATACAAGAGTTACGGGTAGGAATCTCTCACGATATCCAAGCCTCCTAGTTCACTAGAGTAACTTTCGTCTTTGTATTTCTCTAGCTTCCTAATCCAGGAAAATATAGTTCCTTTAACGTCTTCAATATCCACGTTAGTAGAAAGGTTCTTTTGCTTGAACATTTTGTTGTTTTTGTCTCCTCAAATGTTCCAAAAGATGGTAGCTGGCACAAGCTGCAAAACCTCTTTGCTATTCTTCCTTTTGTAAAGCCGTCCCATTGAACATTTGGTTGGCTGTGTTGGGGGCAGCACCACTGATTTGAGATGGATTTGGAGAAGAACTTCCAAAGAAAAAGATAATTATAAATTCCAAGAATTTTAACTGGGCGATAACTTTGTCAGAGGAGTCATACAATGTAACTCATTTTTTCTCTAGCCATGGCTTTGGAGAAACAATTTTTTTTTCTTCTTTTGTTTTCTCCGAACTACTTACTTACTATTTCTTTTCACCAAAGGTCGCAGATAATTTGTCGTTACAGTGTAAAAAAAATTTCGTCAAATCTTTTTCTCCTTCTCTGATCACCACCACCACCACCACCGTCCTAACTATTCCTCTCGCCTCGTCTCTCTTCCTAACTATTTTTCGATGAAGGGGAAAGTCCACTTCGCCATAATGCCGTCTGATTTAGGAAATATTAACAAATTCCTGTTAACTTTAGGAGGTAAATTACTTAATCCAACCAAAACGGCCTCGTTGACAAAAGTACAATTATAGAGAACAAGAAAATCCAGACATACTCTAGACATACATCCTATGTGGCTTGTTGTGATTCGTGTTTTTGATGATTCTAATTCACTAAACAACGAATCATGGCAAGCCACATAGGATGTATGTCTAGAGTATGTCTAGATTTTCTTGTTATCTATCATTTCTCCTCTCTATGTACAATTATAGAGAACAAGAAAATCCAGACATACTCTAGACATACATCCTATGTGGCTTGTTGTGATTCGTGTTTTTGATGATTCTAATTCACTAAACAACGAATCATGGCAAGCCACATAGGATGTATGTCTAGAGTATGTCTAGATTTTCTTGTTATCTATCATTTCTCTTTCTCTATTTTGAATACACGAGAGCTAGAGAGATTTTGTCAAGAGAAATGATAGATAACAAGAAAATCTAGACATACTCTAGACATACATCCTATGTGGCTTGCCATGATTCGTTGGTTAGTGAATTAGAATCATCAAAAACACGAATCACAACAAGCCACATAGGAGAAATGGGTAAGAGGTATAATCTTCCACTTACAGGTCAAGGGTTCGAGACACGCTGACCAATTCAAAATAAAAAAAAAAAATAGAGAAATGCTCTTTCTCCCTCTGCATTTTTGAAGTCATAGAAGAATAAGAGTGAAGAGAAACTCAACTTATTTTCTCAGACTTCCCAAATCTCTATCCACTAAGGGAAGAAGCTGAAAAATTTCAGCTACTTATTAACTGAATCGCCTCCTCTGATTGTTTCTTTCTGTTAAGTTATCGGAAGCTGTTCAAAATTTTCAGGTTAGTAATCGTTGAAGATCTCATTTCCCTTCTTAGTTTTTTACATATATCGCATTTGGGCTAAAATTAAAGGAATTATATTTCTCTTTTTACCCTTTTAATCAATGAAATAAGGCTCACTTTCAGGTAAACTCTATTGATAATATTCATTTTGTACTCAAATTGTTTCCATTCAAGTAGCTAGCCTCATAAGTTGTTCATTGTTCATTGGGTTTGTCCAATCACTTGATACCCAGATTGAGCAAATAATGGCTGATAATATTCTTTGGATTGTATTTGTTTCAAGTTGGTAACAATTTTACATCTCTGCGAGTCTGCGGTTAAACTCTAGGCTTTGATACTTTATAGGATTGTACTAATTTGGGTATTTATCCAAGAAATTGTTTGTTATTGATAAAAGTAATGTACAAACAGTTTGAATACCTAGAATTATTATACTCTATGGGATAGTGCGAGTATTTTCAGTTAGATACATTTTTGGTAACATTTTAATCGTCTTGAAGATAGATAGACCTCCAATAAATTCATTAACTTGCAGCTCAGAGCACAAAAAAAGGTCGTTGCTTTTGTGATGTTTTAAACTGATACGTTGTTTAATAAATTTCCCCATCCATCGCGTAAACTTTCTTAGTCGATTAACATTATTTCCTTGGATCGAGCTCAATATGCCTGAAAATTTGAATATGAAACTCCGATCTTATCATGTAGATAAGTTTTGTAGCTTCTCACAGGGTGTTTGTCTTCCTGACCTGACAGGAACTATTGCTCACCCTTCATGTTCATGAACCTATAGAATCTTGAGTGTAGTTACCCTTCAAATCAAGCAGATTTGGTTTACAGCAGTACACACGGAGATAATGAAATTTCAATGTATGAGGTACTACTGATGGATAATCAAGAAAACATTGAGTTCTTTGACAACCTTACTCGTAAAGAGCTGCAGAGTTTGTGCAAGAAACATGGAGTAGTTGCAAACAAATCAAAGTCTCAATTGGCCAAATTGTTGAACTCTTATTATAAGGTAATGTGCTTGCTCTTAGTTTTTTGTAGTTAAAAAATGTTTCGGAAGAGTTTATGAGAAGAACCACGATTTACGGTACTGCTAATTGATGAGTTACAAACCTAATAACCTATTTAGTGTCAGAAGTCCTCCAAAAACTGGTGATTTTAAGAAATAAGCTGATAAGTGACGATAAATTATCTAAAATATTTTGCCCATTTTCTATATGATGTAGAGAAGGAAAATGATGTAATGTAAGTCTGTCTATGGATATTACCAAAAAAAATCAGCTGATGGATGAAACCCATCATCCATGAAGATTCAGTCTAACACGCATAAAGCAGCAAACCTAAAGGACCCATTTATTCGACATGTAAGCTTCCATATAAGCATTTAATGCACGTAAACATCATGATGTTATGGTGTTTGTTTCATGTGACGTGAACACTGTTATGGTGTTTGTTTTTGTTAAATAGTTATTAAGTTATTTATTACATATTTACATTATACAAAAATCTCGCTAACTTATTCTATTTTTTATGGTCCTAACAAGATTATGTGCCAAAATTTTCAAGATTTAACTTGGAAATCTCATGTTATACTGGAGTGACTGTAATTATCTCACTAGAGTAGAGTATTTGAGTAATCGCTACAAGTATCTAAATATCCCACACGGAAAGAAATATTAAAAGGAGTGTCTATGTAATGTTTTAGTAGAGACTTGGAGCTTCAAACTTAAGTAGGTAACTTCTAACTCCTAGACTACGAATTAATTTTCTTTTACGAAAATGGACCTTGTTTGTGGTTGTCGACCTCTTCTATTTATGTTGTATGAAATCTATGGATCTTGGTCCTAGGTTTTCAAGGGTGAAAAGCTGTGAGGACTGGAGGAGCTCAAAACATGTGGGTTGGATGCCTAGATAATATAGATACATGGTTTATTGGTTATATTATAGCTCATATCATAGAATATGGCTATTCTATATCATGTAGAGAAGTTGTTCCTATGGGAGAAACCCATAATGGCACGTAGTTTCTGCTCAGTAATCTGTTACGAAGTTGCTGTTGTGAACTGTTAGAATTTCAAAGAATATTAGGAAATTTCCAAGTTTGCTTCCAGTTTCCCCTTTCGTAAATATTCTTTTATTTATGATTCAATCCTTTTCAATCATCGTCCGAACTAAAGATAGAAACAAGTCTAGGGGAAACTGCTGATGTGGACCTTTGCAGGCCTTCATCATATTTCAGAGGGAATCAGGAATTCTGTAAGTATTTATGGGAATGGATTGGCTAGTCATTTGGAGACCCGAGTTACTCGTTATGTATAATCTTTGTGTTTGCCCATTTAAGAAAGCTCATCACATTTGATTCATCCATAGTAAAAAGTTATCCTGATTTTTACCAGTTCCGTATAAAATGGTTTTTTGGTGAATCGTTTTGGTACTCTACTCATATGCTGTTCTAACGAGCTATTAGGTTGCCAGAATTGCGTGGCTGCAAATGATGTTCCTATTAATGTACCTGCAGAAGATTCTGGGTGCTCAGATTGTGAAACCCATGAGCTCTCTTCTGAATCACCATTAGTTGCTTCCCCGTATGACGAAAGTGTTTTGAACTTTCAAATGAAAAAGCCTCCAAAATCTGTCGCGCCTGGAGAGAATAATCAGAATCCACTTTCCGCTAGCAGGAATGGGGTAGAAACTATGCTAAATCTTCAACAGGGAAACCCAAATTCTGGTATGTTTCCTTCAGACAGAGTCCTTGTTTCCTCTAATCAGAGATCTACTGAAGTGAGACCTCCCTCTTTTGAGTTCCATGTTAGGTCAGAAGATGGGATCAATCTCTCTGTTGATTTGAGCTCAAGCCCATCTGAATTGCTTGAGAGGTTGAAGAATGAAGTTTGTTTCTACCCGCAATTGAAAAATACCAAACTTTGGGTTCTTCAACGTGATATCCGAAATTTGGGGGAAAATGCTGAAAATGGGAGATCTTCAGTTCTTGAGAATGCAGAGGTTAACGTTGAAACAACAAATGGTCTCAATTATATTGAGTCTTCCTCAAGTCCAATTGTGAGAAAGAGTCGTCATTTGGGGTTTGATCATCTCAGAAGTGGACCTCGCATTTCGGGGAACCTTGTCATTTCTCAAACGAAGCCACCTGGTAATTTTCTTACAAATCTGAATTCAGGCGTCTCAAAATTGTTTGATTCATCAGCACACCAACCAAAGAGTGGAGGGGCTGAAACAATCCCTATCCAGACTTCAGTTTCTCGGCAAAATAGAATTTTTGAGGGTCGGATTCTACCTATTAATGCAATTCCTGAGAGACCCACTGAGATGTATCCCAGGCCCTCAACTAGTGATTCTATGGGAAAGCAGTTGTCTGAGGCCGCAAGTTACTCCGACGACATACTAAACTCTCCAAATAAGGACCACGAAGCACCAGCTTTGGACCATCCAGTCAATGATTCACGACCTGAGATCCGAGGTTCAGCAAACTACCATCTTGATCAAAACACATGCATCAACCCTTTACATGCAGAAGAACGGGTAACAATCTGCCTTTTCTTTCTTCCTCTAAACATGCTGATTCAGATAAAATAAGTTATGTCTAGACTCTAGATACTAGGTAGGTACAGTTATACTGTTAAAGGGCTTGCAAGTAATAACACAGTCTATCATGCTATTAGCTAATGAAGCGTACACAACTAAGCACTGTTTCTATTACAATGGAGCCTCATATAGGTACAGTATCCACCGTAGGCACATAAGTAGCAACTAAACAAATGGCTAACAAAGAAAAGAACAAGTTTGTTGAAATCTAAATCAAAAGATCAAGAAACGAGTTTTTGTTTTAGTAGATCCAAATGCTTGCAGGCTTTACAGTTTAATCCGAAAAGTAAATTTTTTTCTTAGTAATGGACTAATGGTTATATGAGGCATATGCATCGAACTGCCCCTAGATGGGCATTGTCAGGCAAACGCCTCACAGTGAAGAGGTCTACGTCTATTTTAGTTGAAGAGGCGCGTCAAGGTGTGCCTCGACATGTTTTAATAAATTGTATTGTCCTAACACAATTACGTGCTAGTATTCCCACAATGTACAAAAAAATCTCACACTATACCCACTGAACTACTAAAGTGACTGCAAGTCTCCATCATGAGTATCGTAGTCAACAAAAATACCAAAAGGAGTAACCATGTTACATTGTCTATTTCAGGACACAGAAACCACTTTTCTTTTTTTTCTTTTTCTATTGTGTTTGCCATTCTAAACTCATAAAATATATTATTTCTTTTGCCGCAGGGAGGAAGCAAATCAATAAATGAAACAGAAAGTTCACAGTAATCTTTATTCTTGAACAAGATTTTTCCATAATAAACTTTTGATATAGTGATTGGAGAGTAATACATGTCTTTCTGGCATTTTTTAGGTCTTCAGAGACAAAAAGTTTGTTGAAGAGGACTAGAGAAAGTTCAAAAGGTTCAGGTCCTGAAAAACTTCAAAGGAAGAGATCGCGCAAAGCCTGTCCTAGAAAATCCCCGCGGCTGCTCTCTAAGGTTCACCTTTCTCTGAAATCATACTACTTATTTTTCTCCATATCTATGGTTCCAAGGGAAAAGCATTTGCCTAATTGCATATTTTCTGAAAAATTGGCCACAAAAAGATCCATTAAATTTTTTGGCGCTTCAAGTCCTAATGTAGGTTTGCACAAGTTTGCACGTATTGTATAAGATGTGCACATAATTTACATGGAGTTGCACGAGTTCGCAACAGCGAGCCCAAAATTTCAAAAGAGATATTGGTAGTTCTTTTTAGCCAAGACCAACAGTTCGGCACAATTTCCATATATTAAATTTTTTTACAAAAATGTATTACGTCTGGCAGCCGTGACTTGGCTGATAGTTTAAACTTCACACCCATTCTCTGTTGTTGATGGAAAGTTAGTTATCCTTAGTGGTGTGGCTGAGAAAACAGGGTCCCATTTGAAATTTTATTTGGGAAACTTTGATATAAACACATTTAGGAGTCAAGTCATTATCTAGAAAGGAGACTGAAAACAATAATCATTGAATTTCAAATTCCGTAAATCATTAGCCTTGAAGCATATACTTGTAATTGACTATTTGGAAACACAAAAAAACTGAAGGAGTATTGAACTCATGACCTCTAGCTTGTAAAAGAATGTAATTTAACAACTAATCTACAAACAAGTTCCTACAATGATTAGGCTTTCAAACATTTATACCTAAGTTAGTTATTTGAGGGGGTCCTCAGTTCTTCGATTAATTCTTGTTGTTTGAGGGGGGCCGGTGCCGTCACACCTATGGCACCCCCTCTCCCAGCCCCCTGGTTATACTTCTAAAACTAATGGACATTTGTTCTCCAGTGAATTGATCAAGTGAATATGGGAAAGCATTGGAACGAAGGACTGCATTATATGGTTTCTCTCCTATTCTGAACAAGATTTTGCACCATATCTAAGCAGGCAAAGATAATATGTGAGTTTTGGATCAGTTTTTCTTTTTGACATTCATAATTTTGAACTTCATTATACTGCTCTTCCTACCTGATTAATTATTTCAGTAGAGACATGTTCATCCACTTTATGATCGTCGTATTTATCTTTTCTTGGAACTGAAATTCATGTCAACCAAGGATGTCACATAAACATGTTTAGAGGCATACATATTCATTCTTTCATAGAAGAAAAACATGTGGGATGCTTATTTCTCCATACTTCAGTTTTATGTTAGCATCTTTAGCTTAGATGAAGACCGAAATTAGAGAATGTTTTGCCAATAAGAAATTACTTTTAATGAGATCAAATGACCAACTATACCTTCTTCTTATATGATTTATTTGTTTAAATATGAATTGAATCTGTTACATCAAAAAAGAATTTAACCTCGTCGAGGATTTAACTACTTACAATTGTTTCTTGTGTATGTATACCATGATACATTCATATTCACCGATCGGTTATTCATCTCTCCTTGTCTCTCTCTCTCTCCAGCATCATTTCACCCGATTTTCTTCGTAGTCCTTGTTTAAAATTTTCATTAATTCAGTTAAAAATAGTAAGTACTCCAAACACATACTTCCACCCATTTACGATATTTGATATCCATTTTCGACACTTTTTAGATGTAAGATCTTTCCCATATCTTCTTCAATGTATTATCCTGTTATGGATTCAACAGTATTACCCGTGCGGGTAGAATAGTGG
>BEHA01050287.1:0-70465 GCA_002897215.1 Eschscholzia californica subsp. californica | reverse complement strand
AACAAAAAATATTCTCAAAATAAATTATGTGTTTTTGATTCTCTTATTATTGAGAAACTAGAACAAAATCATCACTTATTTTGTTTCTGTTGAAAACCTTCTCCCCAAGATCACCTAGCAAAATCAACATTACATTATTACAGTATTCTCTCATAAATCACCTAATAAACCAGACCCATCTTCCCCATAAAAAACTTACACCAGCAAACCTTCTTTTCTTCAGGATTACCCCCTTTTTCTACTCCTTTTTGTTGTATCTCTCCTTACTATTCTTCTCCCTCAGGTAAGTAAGTAACATAATCTCTCTTTAGGAATGGATTAGCTAAGTGTTCAGTATAACAACCTTTACTATTAGTTAGTTTCTTGTTTGATATCATTTCTAGAGAGGGGTCTTTCTCTCTCACGCTTGATAATCAAAACTATTGTTTGAAACTATTTTCTGAATCTCTCTACAATCGAACTTTTTCACTGTCGTATGCGTCATGTTGTCGAGACTCTTCAACACTGATTGTCCGGCCAAAGGATGCCTAAAGGGCGGGCTGGGGGCCTTAGATAGCTAATGACGGGGTCATGCGTCCGCACCAAAGGGATTGGTCGGGCTCATGGCTCGGGCCAATGTCCAGCTGAGAGTCCCGAGGAATGAAACCTTCATGGCCGACCCGTAGAGGATTTCCACATATGAAGAATAATTCCTCATCTAGATTAACCCTATCAGAATATGATTATATCTTATCTAAAGTATATAAATTCTGTTTTGGTCCTTTTAGGAATTCTAATTTGATTACAATTCTGACTTTAGAAATCTTTATAAAAAGACTGGATTAAATCAGAAATTGTGTGAAAAAAATTCTGTCTTTACCTCTCGAGCTACACTGGCAGAAAATAAAAATGAAATGATAATACCCACAAAGTTATCTAGTCCATCAAAAGGATTTGTGAATCTTTACCTCTAAAGAAGGATCAAGAGGATTATTGGGTTCGGTTCTAACTAGTCTAAAGAGCAGATATCGAGTTGATTGCTCGGGTGTCTCAAATAGAAGAGCTGCAATTTAGAGTTCTTGATCTTCGACAAAAACAATCGAGTTTAGTCAGAGGGAGAAAGAGTTTAGGTAATACCAAAGCTTAACTATCACATTATTAGTTTGTGTGTGTGATCCTGGAAGTAACTTATGTTAGACAATTGACGTCAGAAATTCGCTCAAAACATTAAGGTACGCTAAATCCCAACATAAGTCTATACCACCATTCTTCTCTATTTTAGCAGCCAAGGTGACACTAGAGTTTGTCGTTTCAACAAATCATATGGTTTGAAACAAACTTCTAGGCAATGGTTTGCCAAATTTTCTTTCAGTTTAAAAGCCGACGATTTTTCACATTCTTTGTCAGATTATATCTATTTTCAGTTATTTCAATGGTCTGATTGCTATTTACATTCTTGACTGTGTAAATGACATCACCATTACATGCAATGACAACAAGGCAATTCAGTCCCATCGACAACGTCTCGAGAAACGATTTTCTCGTAAAAATCTTAGACGACTTCATACTTTCTAGGCCTAGAAGTTTGTAGGTCTCCTAAGGGTATTTCCCTCTAAAACGAAAATACACTTTGGGCATTCTCCGCAATTTTGGATTTCTCGGAACCAAACTGAGTTTATTTCCTATGGATCACCGTTTGAAATTGTAACCTACGGACAATACACCTCTAGATGATCTCACTTCATTCTGACGTCTCACTGGTCACCTTCTGTATGTCACTGTAACGAGATTGGTGTCACTTTTTTGATGAATTATTTAAGTAAAGTAGCATCCTCGTTCAACACATATGGTCAACGACTTCTACTTCTTTGACACCTTTGGACTACACTGACTTTGATTGGGCTAGTTGCCCCATTACTCGCCGTTCCACCACCGGTTACTTCATAATGCTTGGTGTGAGTCCTTTGTCTTGGAAATCTAAGACAATCAGTTGCTTTCCATCTGCTGAGACAGATATTATGCCTTTACTATTTTATTGTCAGCTCCAATGGTTGAAATGCCTTTTCCAGGATCTCTTGATTTCCATTCCAAAGCCTTTTTTAGGTTTTATAAGGCGGCTATCGCTGCAGATCCCATTCATTAATCGGTTAATTTCCATAAAATCTCTAGATTCTGACCAATTCTATCGGGTAATTTTCGAGTTAGGCTTGACTGATATTTCTTCCTCATCTCCAACTTAACAAATATATTACCCTCCAATCTAATTAGAATAGTTGCTGTAATCAAAAGTATTATTTTCTATATCTTTTTTATTTAGAGTTTTACATACTTCCGTTATATTATTGTAAAAGTCTATAAATACCTGTAAATCTTATCAATGAAGCTCACCTTTGATTTTCAGTTATTATTGTGCAAGGGTTCTTATTTCCGGACATAAATAAATAGGTTTATCTCAAAACGAAAATGATACATTGTACTTAAATAAAAGCTCCTACTCCACACAAACACTTCGAGAGTCAAAGCCAGAACGAAAGTTCCAAAAGAAAATATTGCACGCTATATCACCATGGCCATATGATATACAGATGACCAAAATTTGAAATAGAAGAAATGTTCTAAGTACCCTCCAGTTAATTCCATCAGTCAATCAGAATTCTCATTCCTCGTCTAAATCTGTCATTGAGTTGTAAAGAAAACATTAAAACAATTCAGGGAGATTGCGAAACAATATAGTAGTCATGAAGTAGCTAGGGTTTTTTCTTCTCCATGAACTCCTTAACTATGCCATCCCAGACATTAATATCTGTGTACACTCTTGATGTCTTAGCACTCTCTATGCGATCCGACACACGGGATATATACTTGTCCACATCATCTAAACCGGAAGCCTAACTATCAAAAAATTGTTATATTTAAGCATGGATCATGAGTTGGTTTATACATAACCCCTGACCATATGAGATTATGAGATGAGGAATTGGGAGGCTGGGCTTATTCAATAATTTTCCTCTCACACATTAGCTCTTAACTTCAATAATTGTTGGGTCTGGATTTGTTATTTCCAGACTCATACTAGTGTTGGGTGATCTTGAGCCTCTTGAGCTAGAGCCACCCTCACTCCAAAAACTAGTTCAAGAGGTAAGACTTTCTCTGCAATTATAAACTCACTCTCCGCCCCTTCCACAACTAATCTGGGATTATCCCAACAGAGTAAGCACAAATGATAATGAATAACTTTGTGTACGCTTACCTGTTTCGAAGAAAAAACGAAACAACAAAGCCGAAAATTTAGGATGGCGGCTGAGGTCCTTGTGCTCCAAATAAACCAAACCAAAACGTTTCGTGTAGCCTTGAGTCCATTCCCAGTTATCAATATATGACCATGCAAAGTACCCCTTCACATTTACTCCATCCCTGCTTACATATCCTTCATCAGTAGGGAATAAAAGCTTATACCCAAAAGAGAAGGACATGCAAAGAGTATTTATGTATATATATAGATAGACATTATGTTGTTAGGTTGAAGAAGAAGATGACTCACTTTATTGCGTTAACTAGTGCAGCTAGATAGTCTCTATAATATTTAACTCTGTTCATGTTAAAAATTAGTGCATCTACGTACTAAAGTTTCTGTTTACTTAGTCAAATAACTAATTTCCTAGATTTTAGTAGCGGTCAAGTCATGAAGTATTAGTCTAAGTAGTTGCAGTTTTTTTAGGAGTTTACTGTTACTTTTATGACTATAAATATGATATGTATCAAGTTAGTTTTCTCAGATTTCTTCAAGCAGAAATAAAGAATTCTCAAGTATCTACTGTTTGCCTATTTGCTTAAGTGTTGCTTCTCTTTGTTCCAGATGTATTTTTTTTTTTTTTTATGGTACCAGAGCTAGGTTCTGGAACTTTGAAATTACTTTCTCTCTTCTTGTCTATCAACCTTGTATGTCTTGTTGGAGAGGATTGAAAGTTGTAGAGGAGAAGTTTCTTATTGCAGTATGGAGTTTGCAAATGGGGGAATTAGCTCGAATCAACATTTCGGTGTTGAGAAACTTGTAGGGACAAATTACAAGTATTGGAGAATGTGCATGGAGGCTTATCTTCAAGGTCAAGACTTGTGGGAACTCGTCATTGGTGAAGCAGAAATTCTAGTTGATAATACAGAGAATGCTGAACCTCGAAGGAAATGGAGGATCAAATGTGGTAAAGTCCTTTTTGCCTTGAGGACTTCAATTGGAAAAGAGTTCATTGATCATGTCCGTGATATTAGCTCACCAAAGGAAGTTTGGGAGATACTAGAGAGGTGGTTCTCTCAAAAGAATACAGCTAGGTTGCAATTTTTGGAGAACGAGTTAGCAATGTTAATATAAGGAGGTATGTCTATTTCTGAATATTTCTTACGAATGAAGAGTATTTGTGCTGAAATTTCAGAATTGGATCCGGATGAGAAGATCAGTGAAGGTAGATTACGGAGATTTCTCATTCGTGGATTGAAGAAGGAGTACACTCCTTTTGTTACCTCTATTCAAGGATGGGCAAAGCAACCTTCAGTCGAAGAGTTAGAAAATCTGCTTTCCAATCAAGAGGCATTGGCAAAGCAAATGGCGAAGAATTTTGATTCAGATGCTGCACTCTTCTCAAAAGGGAAACATCATAAGAAACCAGTGGTTGGAAACAAAAACCATGAAAAATGGTCAAACACCGAAACAGCGAAAGACAGCTCACAAAACAACAAGTCTTTCAAGTGCTATAGATGTGGTAAGATCGGACACGTGAAGAAAAATTGTAGAGTGAAGCTCTCCACGGTAAATGCTGCAAGTGAAAAAGAAAGCAATGAACTACTCAACTGGGAGCAGTGTTTCACTGTAGAAGTAGCTGAAAGAAGGAACCATGTTGCTGAAAAAACAGTCCCTGATGAAGTTCTTTTCAATCAGGAAAGGGGCAATGAAGAGTGGATTGTTGATTCTGGTTGTTCTCATCATGTAACAGGAGATGATTCATTATTTTCAGAATTGCGACAACATAATGAAGAACGGGTTATTATTACCGCTGATGATTCCATATACCCAGTAGAAAATGAAGGAGTCGTCAAGATTGGTGATACGGATACAAATGTCATTTTCGACAACGTCTTTCATGTTCCAGGTTTGAAAAGAAATTTAATTTCAGTTTCTCAAATTACTAACTCTGGAAATTATGTCTTGTTTGGGCCAGACGATGTAAAAGTTCTTGATAATGTGAAGACAATTGATGGTGATGTTGTTTTGACCGGTAAGAAGAAAGGGTCTTTGTTTGTCTTGGCAGCAGGGGAAGCTTATGTGAAGAAAACAAGTCAAACGGACAACTCAACAATTTGGCATGCTCGGTTAGGTCATTTGGGTTATCAAATGCTGTAGCAAATTTCTTCTAACAGATTAGTAGATGGACTTCCAACATTGAAGAACGTACATGAAGATGTGATTTGTCAAGGATGTCAGTTTGGCAAATCACACCGCGTTCCGTTTAAAAACTCATCCAACCGTAGATCAGCCCCTTTTGAATTAGTGCACACAGACTTGATGGGAGCAACAAAAACACCAAGTTATTGTGGGTATTCTTATGTTATGGTGATGGTAGATGACTTTTCAAGATATACATGGGTAAAGTTCTTGAAATTGAAGAGTGAGGCACTCTTCAACTTCATAGAGTTCAACAACACCATAGAGAAGGAATTTGGGCAGAAAATAAAATGCCTAAGAAGTGACAATGATGGAGAGTTTATGTCTGATGATTTCTTTCAGTATTGTGAGAAAAATGGTATTCAGAGACAAATGACATGTTCTAATACTCCTCGGCAAAACAGGGTAGCAGAAAGGAAGTTGGCACATCTCGCTTCAACAAGTCTTTCATGGATACAAGACAAGAATCTTCCACGAGAACTTTGGGCTGAAGCATTTCAATGTGCGTGTCATGTGATAAATAGATTACCACCTTGGCCAGGTAAAGAAAAAACTCCTTTTGAATTGTTGTATGGATTAAAACCTAATGTAAATTACTTTCGTGTGTTTGGTTCTGTTAGCTATGTTGACATTCCAAAATCAAATCGAACCAAACTTGATCCGAAAGCAAAAAAGTGTGTTTTTGTGGGATATGATTCCAGCAGGAAAGGATGGAGGTGTATGAATCCAGAAAGTTTGTCACCTCTAGGGACGTTGTATTCGATGAGATTTCCACCTATTATTCAGCCCAGAAAAATTATGTGCGGGAAGTAATTCTCAGTGATGATCAAGAGCAACCTGTTCTTGAAAATGATTTACCAGATTCAGATACAAATGAATCTCCAGCTGATTGTCACTCAAATGGCAACGATCAACAAGTTAAAAGAAGGCCTATAAGGCAGAAAAGACAACCAAATTACCTCAAAGACTACGAGGTTCAGTTGTGTACAGTCACTTCATGCTTCTTTGTAGGAGAAGTAGATGAAGAACCAACAAGTTTCGAAGAAGCCAAAGACCGTCCAGAATGGGAAGCTGCAATGGAAGAAGAAATTGATGCATTGAAAAAAAAATCAGACATGGGAGTTGGTGATGAAACCAGAAAACTGCAAGCCCATCACTTGCAAATGGGTTTACCGTTTAAAGAAAAACTCAAATGGAGATGTTAAAAAATACAGCTCGACTTGTTGCACGTGGCTTTTCTCAAAGTTACGGATTGGACTACGAAGAAACATTTAGTTCCGTGGCGAAGATGGTAACAATAAGAACCATTGTTTCTCTTGCAGCTTTCCGAAATTGGAAGTTATGGCAACTTGACGTAAAAAATGCTTTTCTTTATGGAGAGTTGGATCGTGACGTATTCATGGAGCAGCCTGAAGGATATGTTGCGGAGTAGTATCCTAACCATGTGTGCAGACTAAGGAAGGCGTTATATGGCCTTAAACAAGCACCACGTGCTTGGTATGGTAAAGTTGCTCAATACTTTATCTTTTGCGGCTTTAAGGTTTCAGATGCAGCAGATTCTAGTTTGTTTATTAAATCAGATTCAAATATGCATTTGATGGTTTTATTATATGTGGATGATATGATCATCACCAGAGATAATGACGCAGAAATTTCGATGCTGAAAAATGAACTTTCTGTTCGATTTGAGATGAAGAACCTAGGGGATACTAGTTGTTTTCTTGGTTTTGAAATTGAAAAATCAGATCAAGGGTACTTTGTTTCTCAAACGGGCTATGCAAGGAAGTTGTTACATCGTTTTGGCATGGGGGAGTCAAGAGAAAAAACCACTCCAATGGAGCCACATCTCAAATTGATCAAAGATGAAGGAGAACCACTAAAGGATGTTATGAAATTTCAGCAACTGGTTGGCAGTTTGATTTATTTGACTATCACAAGGCCTGAGATTGCTTACTCTGTTGGTGTAGTTTCTCAATTCATGCAGTGCCCAAGGTCTAGTCACTTGGAGGCAGCAAAAGGAATTCTTTGTTACGTGAAGGGTTCACTTGAGTATGTTCTTATGTACAAAAGGACTCAGAAGTTCTGTCTAAAAGGCTTCACTGATGCAGATTGGGCTAAAGACAAAAATGATAGACCCTCAACTTCAGGCTATTGCTTTAGTACTGGTTCGGCTATGGTGTCTTGGTGCAGCAAGAAACAATCGTTGGTTGCATTATCAAGCACAGAAGCTGAATATGTGGCAGCAACTATGGTTGCACAAGAGTGTATGTGGTTGAAGAGGTTAATAGAAGACATGTTCTGCAAACTTGATTATGCTGTCGAAATCAAGTGTGATAACGAAAGTGCTGTTAAGCTTGCCTCCAATCCAGTTTTTCATGCTCGGACAAAGCATATTGAAGTTCGTCATCACTACATCCGAGAGAAAGTATTGGACCAAGAAATTAAGCTAATAGGAGTCTCTACAAATGATCAAGTTGCAGATATATTTACAAAGGCTTTGGTAAAGCCTAAGTTTGAACACCTCAGAGCAGCTCGTGGAGTTCTTGATCGGAAGGATGCACTAAGGGGGAGTGTTAAAAATTAGTGCATCTACGTACTAAAGTTTCTGTTTACTTAGTCAAATAACTAATTTCCTAGATTTTAGTAGCAGTCAAGTCATGAAGTATTAGTCTAAGTAGTTGCAGTTTTTTTAGGAGTTTACTGTTAGTTTTATGACTATAAATATGATATGTATCAAGTTAGTTTTCTCAGATTTCTTCAAGCAGAAGTAAAGAATTCTCAAGTATCTACTGTTTGCCTATTTGCTTAAGTGTTGCTTCTCTTTGTTCCAGATTTTTTTGTTTTTTTTTGTTTTAAAGCCAACCATGAGCTGCTGGATTGTTATTGTCCTCGTCCATCCCTATATGTATATTTACAACCCACCACATGCATTTGTATTTCATTAGAACAAGCTAGACTACCCACTAGTTACCAATCAAAATAATTCGAAAAAAAAAAAGATGAGTTTTCTTTGTTTACTAACCATTCTCAATAACATATATAGGAGGAGGGTTGTCATAACTATCACGTATGTGTTTGAGAAGCTTTTCGAAACCCCAAGGTACTATATAGAGGCCTATACGTGACATTTGTAAATTTTTTATGGGTAAGAAAGAAAATTCACTATTTCGAGACACTCTCGGAATTTATTTTTTTTGACCTCTTTGATGATTTCTAAATGTCAATAATAGTTTAATTAATTTTTATGTTAGTTGTGGGTATCTAAATTCTGCACCGTAGGTGTTTGAGAAAATGCCTGAAAGAAATCTTGTGTCTTGGAATGTTATGATTGACGGGGCGTTCAATTTTGTGAGTTTGTCAGAAATGTTATGTGAAATTCAAGATTTGTTGGTTAAACCTGATGGGTTTACTATACAGAGTTCAATTAGTGTTTGTGGTGGATTAGGAGTTTCATCATTACGGTTGTGGGTTCATTCTTTTATCTTGAGAAATTTTGATTCGAAGATGAGAAATGATGTTTTGATGACCAATTCCTTTCTTGATACGTACATTAAATATGGTATGTTGATTTAGCCCATGAAGCGTTTGATAAAATGCTTAAACGAGATATAACTTGATAGAAATCAATGGTTTTAGGTTTTGCAATGCATGGGAAGATAAAAGAGTCATTGGAAGCATTTGGTTTCATGTCTAACAATGAAAATTTGATTCCTAGTTCGATCGCATTCATCGGTGTTTTGAGTGTTTGTAATGATGGAGATTGAGACTCAAACCAAGTAGTTTCGGTGAAAAAATCGAAGAAGAAACAAACCAGTTAGAAAGAGGAAGGTTGTGTTTGTTTTTTCTATTTTTCATATCTGAAATCTGAATTGAGCTTCAATTCAGATTTAGATGTTTGTTTTTTCATATTTGACATGATCTGAAATGTTGGCTGAATCAACTAAACATCTGAATTGGCTGAATTAAGGCCCACTTATTTCAGACTTTAAAACAAGTCTGAAAAAATAAAAAAAAATCTAAAATACTACAAATGACGAAAATACCCCCAAAAATAGAAAATGACCCAATCTTCATCTTCTTCATCTTCTTCACATCACCATCCATCACCACCGGACCACCACCAAGTACCACTGAAATTCCATATACAACTGAAATGACTCCATCTTTATTTTCATTTTTTTCGTAACCATACCGAAAGAGAGCAAACTCCGAGTACAACTAAAATTCCAAATATTATAGGAACAGTTGCTACAATCCATCTGGTTTTATCTGCTTCCTGTAAATCACTTGATCCAGTAGTAGGATAAAAATTGGTTTTGGGGTAGGGTTGTCAGGGATTTTAGGGTTTTCAACTTCTGGACATTGATTTGATAGAGGAAAACCGCAAAAATTAGGGTTTCCAGAGAAAGTAGTAGGACCTTGATTCAATAATGATCAGACCTGGGGAACTTTTCCAGTGAGATTATTATGTTGAAGATCTAAACTTACATTAACAGGGAGCTTCGAAAATTAAGAGATTTGAAGAGACCAATTCAAAGGTTATCGGAAGAGACCCATTTAAGAGATTTGGGTTAGGGTTTAATGGGTTATCAGGAAGATACCCACATTCAAGAGGTTTGAAGTTAAATTAAGAGATGAGGAGATACAGTCTATAAGTTTAGAGAGAAGAGAAGTGGCATTATAGAGCTAGAAAAAAAAAATCAATGGGTGTATCACTCGTCTTAGATGGAGCAGTGTTTTGGGTGAAGTAGGGTTTTGGGATTTTAGTTTAGCCGTATGGGAAAGAGGGCAGGAGAGAGCAGGAGAAATAGAAAATAAAAAGTAAAGGACAAAGTTTTTTTCATTAAAATATTAATGGGGGTATATATGTAATTTTTTCAATTCAGATGTAATGATTCAGATTTGGAGAACAAACATCTTAATTGCGAAATAATTCAGCCAATTCAGATTCAGCTAATTCAATTCAGCTAATTCAGATTCAGCCAATTCAGATTCAGACGTCTACAGAAAAACAAACACAACCGAAGATTGAAACTTGGGTTAGAACTTAGAGGGGGAAGCGCAACTCTTGATTTGGAGTTGGTTTAGTTTGAGTCTAGACTTTCTAGACTCAAATGCTTATACAAGGGCAATTGTGGGAGAAAAGCAAAGAAAACTAGGTTATCTAAAACTAAGGTCATTTGGCCAAAATCATATTTGTGGAGGGTCATTTCACCCAATTTCACTTTTAATTTTGAATTATTGTGTGCAAGAGCTCTTATTTTCACACTTAAATAAATAGATTTATTAGAAAATGAGGATGATACATTGCACTCAAATTACACATACTACACACAAACACTTTGAGAGCCAAAGCTAGAATGAAAGTTCCAAAAGAAAATATAGCACAATACACACCATGGCCATATGATATACAACAGATGACCAAAACATGAAATAAAAGAAAAGTACCCTTCCGATTAATTCCATCAGCCAGGCAGAACTCTCACTCTTCGTCTCTAGATCTGTTATTGAGTTGTAAAGAAAGCATTAAAATCTTTCAGAGAGATTGTAAAAGAATAGAGTACTAATGAAGAACTAGTTATGAGTATTAAAAATGAGAAGTTAATTAGAGAGAGGGGTTCGAAAAGATACTAACCATGAAATAGCTCGGGTATTCTCTAATCCATGAAGTCCTTAACTATGTCATCCCAGACACTAAGATCTGTGTACACTCCTGATGTCTTGGCCTTCTCTATGCGATCCACCACACGAGATATATACATGTCCACATTATCTACACAGGAAGACTAACTATCACAAAGTTGTTATATTTAAGCATTTATCATGAGTTCGTTTGTACAATCCTCCACTAACACATTGGCTCTTAACTTCAATAATTGTTGGTCCGTGACATGGTATATTTAGACTCTGATACTAATTAGTGTTGGGTGGTCTTGAGACTCTTGAGATAGAGCCTCTTTCACTCCAATAGCTAATTCAAGAGGTAAGGATTTTCCCTCACTTATAAACTCACCACCTGCCACTTCCACAACCAATGTAGGATTATCCCAATGGAATAGACACAAATGATAATGAATGACTTTGTCTACACTTACCCGTTTCAAAGAAAAAACGAAACAACAGTGCCGAAAATTTAGGATGGCGGCTGAGGTCGTCGTGATCCAAATAAACCAAACCAAAACGTTTTGAGTAGCCTTGAGTCCATTCCCAGTTATCAATATACGACCATGCAAAGTACCCCTTCACAACTACTCCATCCCTGCTTACATATGCTTCATCAGTATTTATGTATATATATATAGATATTATGTTGTTAGGTTGAAGAAGAAGATGACTCACTTCATTGCGTTAACTAGTGCGGCGAGATAATCTCTATAATATTTAACTCTCTTCCAGTCAAGCCAACCATGAGCTTCTCGATGGCTATTGTTTTCGTCCATCCCTATATGTATATTTACAACCCACCACATGGATTAGTATTTTATTTAGTTAGAACAAGCTAGAGTACCCCCTAGTTTTTTTTTTTGTTGAAAGAGTACCCCCTAGTTACCAATCGAAATAATTGAAAAAGAAAAGATGAGTTCTCTTTGTTTACTCACCATTCTCAATAACATATATAGGAGGAGGGTTGTCATAACTATCACGTATGTATTTGAGAAGCTTTTCGAAACCCCAAGGTACTATATAGAGCCAGTCTGATGCAGCCTACGAGGTTGACATAAATGATATTGTAAGGACCATATATTTAATATCAGTATATGAAACTTGAATAATATAAATAACACAAAAACTTGAACTCCTGATACAATGGAAAATGTTAATATATGGCCCAAATTTTGGGGCGAACCACTGGACGAACGGTGATGTAGCCCGGCCCAATTAATGCCGACCATGGGGAGAGAGAAATGACCTGATCAATTGGGGTCGTCCACATCACCGTTCGACATGCGGTTAGCCCCAAATTTGAATCCATGTTGCATTTCTCTAACACAATTTGTTTTGAGTTGGAAGCCTACAACTTAATATGGTACATATTAGTACTAGGCCTACATGTGTAATGGGTGCCACACTCCCAAGTAAGAGCATCTCCAATGAGACACTCAAACTCTAAAACTTACCTAGAACTTTTATAGATTTTGTTAAAAAAAATCTTTTTCAATGGGATACTCTATGATGATGATGTAGTAGTATTTATTGTAGAGACACTCTAAGCGTCACTCTAAATTTTAAATCATTAAATACCGTATTGTTTTTTAACTTCTACTTTTCTATTGAATTTAAGAGTGACATGTCTATTGAGTATTTTACAGATCTTCATTGGAAACAAATTTTTTTATTAGAGTATCTCTGTATTGTCACTTAAGAAAAATAATCTTCATTGACACTTACTACTAAGGTGTTGTTTGTTTTTTTTTTATAGTCTGAATCTGAATTGGCTGAATCTGAATTTGCTGAACTGAATTGGCTGAATCTGAATTTGCTGAATTAGTTTACAAGTTAGATGTTTGTTTTCTAGATCTGAATTATTAGGTCTGAAATAACATTTTGACATTTATACCCCTATTTATTATTTTGGACAAACAAAACCCTAATCTCTATTTATCCTCCCTTTTACAAAACCCTAATCCCTCTCCCCCTCTTTCTCCATCTCTGTGAGAATAAAAACCCTAACAGTAACCTAAAAAAAAAACCCTAAAAGTTCCTCCCTCCTTCTACATTTCTCTACAGAAAACCCTAGGTTTTCGTCTCACCCTCCCTCTCTCACTCTCTAAAAGTGAATCTCTAACAGTGATTAGCGAATGGCTTCGTCTCGTTCTCTCCCTCTCTTACAGTTGATCGGTAAGGGTTTTGTCTTGCTCTCTCCCTCTCTCTAACTGTAGATCGACGAAGGGTTTCGTCTTGCTTTCTTTCTCAATCGTTTTCCCTCTCTAACAGTAGACGGTGAGGGTTTAGTATCTCTCTCAGTCGTCTTGTCTTTCGAACAGTAGTAGATCGACGAAGAATTTCCTCTCTCTTTCAATAGAAGATCCGGTGAGGGTTTGATCTTCCTCATGTTGTGGCATATTTTATGATTGTGCTAGTGATTTCTGGTGGTGGTGATAGTATGGTTGGTGGTGGTGGTGATTTCAAGGTTGTTGGTGGTGGAGCCGGTATGGTTGGTGGTGGCGGTGTGGGTGTTGCCGTGGTGGTATAGGCGGTTGGTTTGTGGTGGTGGTAAAATACTTGGAGAGAAGTTTTCTAATTAATGGGGGCATAACTGTCATTTTGACTCATTTCAGATGATGGACCTTGTTTCAGACTTCTTTTGAAGTCTGAATAATGTGGAGTATTTTTCAGCCCATTCAGACATGGAGCTAATTCAGCCAACCATTCAGATTTCCCTAAATTAGGAAAACAAACATCTGAAATCTGAATTTATTCCAATTCAGATTTCAGATCTGAATAATTTAAAAAACAAACAGCACCTAAGACTTTTAGAATATTTATTAAGAGTGTCCTATTGAAGATGCTTTAAGACATGTGAGACTTGCCCGCTACGGGTCCTAGTTTTACGAGGATTTCGGTCTTGTTAAACTTCAAATGTATTTCAATCTAGAGAGACACCCCAGGGATGGAAGAGATTAAGATGATGAGTAAAGTATTAAGATCAAACAGTACTTGGTTTAAATCTTTGTCTCTCTTGAAATATTTTGTTGTACTTAGAAGTTAGACATTATTTTTACACATTATAGATACCAACGGCGAGACACGTACTTTCTTGCTAACTCCTTCGTAACAAAAGGTATTTTGGTCTTTTCACCTAGAGTAAAGATCAAAATACCCCTTGTCTTAATCACTACGTAGGCAAAGTGGTCACCATAGAAGTCATTAAGGGAGTACTTTTATTGTTTTTGTATAGATACTCGTAAAATCATAGCATAGTGATCACTTGATCAAAGGGAATTAATGCGACCTTATGCAGATTAATCGTCTGAAGTTCTTTCTTGATCAATTACTAATTTTGTATTAGTGCCCCTGACCATGCTTAGCTTAAAAAACAATTGTATGTATTTGAGGTAGATCAATAAGTTGTGTTTCGTATACCTTATCACCAATAACCTTGCCTTCAGAATTTTCAGCTGTATAGCAAGAAATTAGAAGGATTGAGCTGATAAATACATAACAAAATATCCCTTAAAGTCAAGAATATTGTAACAGTTAACTTACTATGCAGCTTTATTTGTTGATCTCGAATGAAAAAATTTCCGTCGGTACTAGATTCGTCATTGGAAACATATCTAGATGTATAATGATTAAGACCGAGAAAGTCTACAGGATACTTCGTCAGTAGTTCTTTATCAGCATCTGAGAATGTTGGAAGACGGTCTTGAAGCTTTTCGCGCATGACTTTGGGGTAATCACCTTTAAGTATTGGATCAAAAAACCTTCACAAAAATCAGAAAGCGGGTATAACATATAATTAATTATATTTTTTTACATACCAAAAATATGAAAGCTACTACTTATTGTAAAGTAAAAGTAGGAGACTTAAGTTTAAGAATAAGTACCACCCAAGTTGAAAACTGAGATTTCTTTTTGCAGCAACCGAATCCTTCAGTTCGTTCGAGAAGGGCTCTGCCCATACGCAATTTGGTGCCATTCCTAGTTGACCCCTTTGACATCCCTATATAATATAGGTGGCCAATATATGGACAATCAAATTTTTTATATGAACAACAATTTTATGTGGACAAATGGGAAAAAAATAGAAATGCTATATGGACAACAATCTTTAGGAGGACATTACTATAATTAATTTCACTCATGCCCTCAATGATTTACAAAGATCTGGATGACCCATTCTTTCTTTCTCTCTCTACAAATGGTGAAATCTGTAATCTCTTTGTTATACTTCTTCATCTTATTAGAGAGTAGTTTATGTGCATTAACCATTTTATACCCACTTGATTCCTTAGCTCTTCGATCAATCCGTATACAGTGAGAAGACATTCTTGGATCAAATTTCTTTACTTCCTGGGATTTCAATCTGATCCATGTAACTAAGCTGGTGTTTTATGTGATTCCAGCAAGGTAATTTCTTTAAATCTTGGTGACCCAAGAGCTGTAGAACCAGGTTTTATCGGTCATCTCGGTCATTCCATCGGAAAACTCACTTCACTTACCGAGTTACCGTTCTTCCTGCTAGAATCTTTGGTTCCTAACCAGAAACCCTAGTTCAGTTAAAAATCTTAGGGTGAGAACTTCTATTCCCAAATCCCTTTAAAAAATTCCATATCTCCCAACCATAGATTTGTTATAATCAATTAAACGGTTCGATTCCTCAATCAATTTCAAATCTTCCATCAATATCAAGTTTAATTCTTCGTCATAATCATCTCTCTCGTTCACTTCCAAGGTCATAATCTTTCATCAATACTTTAAACCCATGATCTAAGATCATGGGTGATGATGAAGATATTTTGTTTCAAGTCTTTAAGATATTTTGTTTGAAGTCCTTGTAGAGTTGTCCCCTTTAAATCAAAGTCAACTAAGTCAAAAAAGTATTTGACTCACATCGGCCCAAAAATAGTTGTCCATATAAAAAGATTGATTGTCCACGTATTGCCCACCATAATATATATTTAAGGGTTATTTCCCAATTGGCCCCCAACTTTGTGACCAGCTTCCTGTCTAGTCCCCTACTTTAGCGAAAAAACTCATATGACCCTCTTTTTCAGTTACCGTTATAACACCGTTAACTACTCATCATCTTCTCTCCTCCATCTCATCATCTCTCTCTGCCACCTCACCTTCTCGCCACTTCATCGTCTTCTCCGGCAAGTGTCGCTGGCCGGCTAATTTTCCGACCGGCGACCTTCAAACATAAATAAATTTTTTTCTCTCTCTCCCTTCGTCGGAGTGTTAGAGAGAGAAGGGAAGAGATTTTTTTATGTTTGAAGGTCGCCGGCGGGCGACTCTCGCCTGAGAAGACGATGAAGTGGCGAGAAGGTGAGGTGGCAGAGAGGGATGATGAGATGGAGGAGAGAAGATGATGAGTAGTTAACGGTGTTATAACGGTAACTGGAAAAGGGGACTATATGGATATTTTTGCTAAAGTAGAAGGCTAGGCAGGAAGCTGGTCACAAAGTTGTGGGCCATTTGAGAAATAACCCTATATTTAATAAGCTACTGTACTTTAAATAATTTTCTTTGTAGTTAGTTTTTTTTCCCGAATGTATTCATACTTCTCCACTAAAAAATTCTATCATTTGGTAACTTAATGAAATACCTTATATTTTTCGTTGTAAATGGAAACAACTTTCGCATGAGCGAGAATCATATGGTGTCCAACAACGTATGGGTCAATAAGTGGATCGTCATTTTCTCCAGGTGCGTTTGTTCCAGTACCATATCCTTTCACAGCAGTATTCAACGGTTCATTAAAAGTAATCCAATACTTTACCATGTCTCCGAAGTTCTCAAAGCATGTGTCAGCAAAATAAGCGAAGTGGTCTCTGGATCGATTAATGGTTCCCAACAAAAAACATTGTTATCATATAAACAGAGTTCAATGATTAATTATATATGCTAACTTTTTTCTGTGGTCAATTTTTCTAATACGTATTCATTTATTGCTTAACAAATTTAGAATTTTTTGTAACTAGTATCACAAGAATAAGATCTACTGTTAATTTGTTGTATAAATAGAATAACCGTGTTACAAAAATGAGTATTTCTATTTATAGAACAAGCTTAGAACAATTATACAACAAATTACCTTCTTACAATCGTAGTTACTTGCAAAACTTTTAAATGTTCAAAAATAATAAACGAAAGTTTTCTCGAAAACAATTAAATTTTTTAATCCACTTGCAGGCAATGGGATTGTTGTAATAGAACTAATAATATTTTCTCAGTAATACTCTTACGATGATAATGGAAATTGTAGTTTCTAAAATAATTTGACGAATTCTATGCTGAGTGATGGGTCAATTTTTTTTTTTGAAAGTTTGACTGAATTTAGACTGTTCTTTTTTAGACTTTTCATCCTTTAACGGACGAGATTCAGTCAAATTCTAAAAAGAAATTTGCCATCATTTCTACATAAACTTTTGCCAAATTATTTTGTGAACTTAACATTTTAAAGCTAAAGGAAGATTTATAATTATGAGCTTACACAATTTCAGGACATAACCATCCTCCTTTTGTTTGAAGATAATCAGGGAGATCCCAGTGATATAGTGTTACGTTGGCTTTCATACCTGTACATACAAGAATTGAAGTATCGCAAGTAGATAAGCTTTAGTTAAAATCTTTCATTAGTCTGATTTTCTGAATACATATATATATATATATATATATATATCTATTATATAAAACAGAAGGGAAAATGATGACTGGGACAAACATCCCTTTTTAATAAGGGATATTCATTAGAAGCCCACAAACATATATATATATATATATATATATATATATATATATATATATATATATATATTACATCACCAACTTCATCAAAATCGTCCACAAAAGTAGGATTTTTAGCAAAGCAACGCCAAAACTCAAGTTCTTTTAAAGAAAGTGGGAAACTCCAGAGAAAATGATAAAAGATAGAAATAGGAGAGGGGAAGTCAGAGAAGATGATGATGATGCTGGAGAGAGAAGAGGGTGATGATGTTGAAAGTGTCTTGAATATGGGTTGCTATCGAACCCGGTTTGGACTCTTTACCGGAGCTGATTACTGAGACAGGGCTGGTATGTCAAGCAAGGATCCGAGGCAGAGCTAGACTCCGAGACAGAGTTGGAATGTGGAAGCTAGGCTTATGTCGGTTATTAGTGTTAGCGTATCCATGTATATTTTGGATTTAGAAAGAGAGAGACGGTGAGGCAGTGGTATTAGGGTTTTACTAGCTATATAAACTAAAATCCTAGGTAGTTCAATCTCACGAATCTCTTGTGTGTTCGCTTATTATAGTAGAAATCATCGCGCCATTGTCGCCGTGGAGTAGGTCTCACCAATCGAACCACGTAAATCTCTTGTGTCTGTTCTTGATTGTTCTTTATTTCATATTACTTTTCTTAGATTGCTTGTATTCGGTCATATCCCCAATTGTCATAAGAGATGAAGTAAAGGAAAAATGATGAACATGTTCAATGATAAAAGAAGCACTTCAGGATGGTTAAACTATGAAAGAAGCGAAACAGAATGGGGCGTGTACAATTGAATTAAAAAGTTTCTTTGGTCATATGAAAATTTTGAAGTTTTTTGTGATGACTTCATGGGTTTAAGTTCAATTACCATTTGAAAAACGACACCTTTCTTTACACATTTCTTGCATAGTAATAATGATATCCTTATTTCATCTAAAATAATATGACCTAATAGGAGGTGCCAACACTGCTTGACCAGTTGATTGTACATCTAATCCAAAAATCCAGAAATTCCATGTTCGATTTAAAGTGGAAGTAGGTACTATTGTTTATTGACTTGTGTCAAATGTTATAAATAAAGTAAATGTAACAAAGATTTTAAGATGACCTTAAGATTATTACATGGCTTTTAAGGCCCAAGATACTTTTGATGATTGTAGTTATCGGACTTATTCAATTAATTTATTTATTCATGATGTATCTGTATCGTCCTGAACGTAATGACTCTTGGAATCAATGCCATCACACCTTGGAGAAATTCTTCTGCGTTTTTAAATGAGAAGGAAAACAAATTCTTTGTCTTTCTTACTAAAGTAATCTAAAGAGATAATATTTTTGGCCATTCTTACATAAAAGATGCTTCATCTTCCTGATTGGTTTGAAGTTCATCTTATAAGTTGGTTCCCATTTGTTGACTTTTTGTAAATTTAATTTATGGTTAAATCTTATATTTGAGTTTTCGCAGGATTCTCTAATAGGATATGTGATACAAGACGGATCGTAAATAAGAGATCCGACGGTCAAGATGAGTTTCAGAAATAATATACGTGTGTAACACGTGTATGTACGTGACGGATCGAGAGGACGAGATCCGACGATCAAGAAGAATTTAGAATATACTTGAAGATATGTGAAGATATTTGAATATATGTAATATTTAGTACAATATATTCAGAGTATCTCTTGTAACTATCTAAAGTATCTCTTGTAACTATCTAATGGTAATATTAAATAGATTTTATATTATTTCCTAGTTTAGTAATCGGAGACTAAGAAATCCTAAACCCTTAGTTATCTATAAATAGGAGAGGGTTTTGGAAATCAAACTCATCAAGTTACGTGTGACCAATATAACCGATCAAACCCACATACAATTGTATGTGGTGATTATTAATAAACTCCGTGGATGTAGGTCTTGAGTATTCGACCGAACCACGTTAAACTATCGTGTCTTTACTTTATGTTTATATCTCTGATTATTATATAACCGTGAATTTAACATTCTCTTTCTGTAATGTTATTGGAATTTGGTTTCTTATCTACTATTTACTTTCTCTTTCCAAACTGAAGTTTGGGCCGTCAGACTTATCTGAAGATAAATGGGACGTGACCTTAATAAATATATATATATATACAAGATTATACAAAAATAATCCAGAGACAAATAAATGTGAGTGAAATATTTGAAAATGTGCACCAAAGACATTGATGATTTTTTTTTCTCGTGATGGATATTCACTCTAAATCTAGACCATCACTTTCGGTAAACTTTTTTTGACTCCCCTATTTATGTTGATATATTATATGTAGTATGTATGGAAAGAACCTAACCTTTATCCGTTAGAGCTTTAAGTAGTTTCCTGTAGTAATCAATTCCCTTGGCATTGGGTTCTGTTCCGACACCGTCTGCAAACATAACATTGAAATGGACCCATATATAATTTAACGAAGCAATGAGTATAAAAGAGTATGTCTCAATCTCAAAGATTTTAGCAAAAAAGGAAGAAGGAATTTAAATATGTACCAGGAAATATACGTGGCCATGATATAGAAAAGCGGTAAGCTTCAAACCCAAGTTTGTACATCAGGTCAACATCTTCCTGTGTTATAAAAAGTTGAGTATATTTTAAGTTTGGAATTACTTAGTGTTCACAGGATTTTTGACAAAACCTTGAAATTAATGAGTCACGCGGGTAAAAAAAAGATCTAGATTAAAGTCAAACTTTGAAAAACTTCGTCTTTTAGTAAAAGTGAGTCATTAAGTCAAGAATTTTGTCATTGTATCACTCCCCAAGAGAAAGATAATGGCACCATAATTCAAGGATTTTGTAAAAGATTTTTTCTACCCAAGATGATATTTCCATTCAAAAGACATGATTTTCTCTTCCCCCCTCATTGTTTTGTGACTCATTGACATGTTTCCTTTTTAGTACAAGTACTCCTCTTAAAAAAAGGTCTCTGAAAAATAATCTGAGAAGAATCGAATTGTTACTTGGTATTTGTGGTATTGATCAGCTGAAACATCTGCATTGCTTCCATCGCTTATGTTTCCTATAGAAAATCATGACGTCAATAGTTTAAATACATTTAAAAGTGCAGGTTGATTTATCACCTTCACAGTTGACAAAATAGTAACTAAAACTTATGGGAAATGCTAAATGTACAAAGAATCTTTGACAAGATTCTTGATAAAATGCTAAGTGAACGGTTCCGATCAAAGTCAAACTATGATCAACTTTTGTTTTCTAGTGAAAATGGGTCATTAAGTTAAGAATTTTGTCAAAAACTTTGTACATGTAACACTCCTGAAAACTTATTCGCCAAGAACAAAACTCCACACCTATAGACTTAGGCATGGGATGGTAAAAGTGGTCACAATATCGATAATTGTTAAGGCTTTGGTTGTCACTGGAATACTTTGATTCAACAATATAGCCACTAGCCCACTACATTTTGAGTATGTGTGTCATACATACATGAACAAATTTTTTGTTTGGAGTGTATAAATAGAACTATATTAAGATGTAATTTAGTTTTTCTTGAGCCAAATGATTTTTAGCCTTGACAAATTAAGAACTCTACAGACTAATTTAGGTAGTTTGTGTGTTTGTTAAGTTCCTAAACATATACTTATGTTATTATGTATGTCTGTGGCCTGTGGGCATACCAGGTATACTTGCAAAAGTATCCCAAATACCATCCTCCCTGCCATCCTCGCTTGTAGCACCTTCAACCTAAAAAACAAGAACAAAATTCAGTTCTAATCTCTAACCAAACATCGATTGAAGAAAAGAAGAAAATCTTCTTACCTGATAATTCGAAGTACCAACACCAAAGATAAATCCTGGTGGAAATTTTTGTCGAGAGAATGGTGTGAACTCCATGTATTGATCTGTTTTGATAATTCAAGCAGAGGTGATTAGTTTGTCTATGTTGTTCAGTTGGGTCCTTTGGTTCCTTTATATATACTCAAGTCGGATTTGTTATTTATAGTAATATTTTCGATGACTTCAGATTGTGGGCGCATTAAATAAACATTTAATACTAGTTAAGGCAACTAGCCTACAACACCGGGTCTTTGTAGACTATTTAATTACTGAGGCATACATCATACCCCATGTTGTATTCACTTGGGTGTTCTAGTTGACTTTTGGTATAGGAAGAGCACCATTTAGTAAAGGCAGTGCGTTAGAAAGGTCAATTTATATATTTGCTCTTCTTTTACTAAATTAGTTTAGTGCCAAAATATAAGGACTTAATAAAATTAATAATAAATCTAATATTTTATTCACTCGTAGTTTCTCTCACATAAACAATCAAAACCCTAATATCGTCACTACTATCAACATCACCATTAGTATTAAAAAACTTGCAAAGTTTATCATCACTATAGTCTTAGTTTCGAGCTTTTGATGATGCCTCAAGACAACAAATTTCAGTAGAGTCAGCTGAAAAAGACAACAACTTTCGGTCGTAACGGCTGAAAATGATGACAAATTTCGGTTGGGTCGATTGAAAAAAATAACAAATTTCAGGCGGTCCCGCTGAAAATAGCAATAAATTTCGGCTGAGATGGTTGAAATTAGTCTGTTTTTTCAACCGCTCTGGCCGAATTTTTAAAAAAATTTCAGGTGGTATTAATGAATTTTTATTTATGCTAAGCGAAATTTCTTTTGATGTAAATGTCACTTATATATTTTTCGAGTTACATCCTTGTTTGTATTCTTCTTTGCAACATTGATACTTGAATCTTCAAAAGTTACTTTAATTAGTGTTAAAACCCTAATCTATGGAGAAATCAAGCAATAACAAGAATTACAAACTCTCGATGGAGATGAGTGTTGTGTTAGTCATCTAGGGTTTAGGTTTCTATCTCTATATCTCTCTTTTTTATAGAAAGGAACAGATTTAAGGCTTTTCTCCTTTTCAGGATGTTTATCTCTCTTCTCTCTCTTTGATTTCATCGAAGGTTTTAGGTCGAACAACATTCTCTCTTCTCTCTCGAAGGTTTTTAGTCAAACATGAGGATACTCTCTTGTCTCTCTTTTGGTCCAAAATAGTTTGATGGGAGTGACCAAAGTATAAATTTGAGATATTTAAAAGAAAATGTTTATCCCTCCCTATTCTAAAAAGAGTGCTCTCCCTATCTAATGCACTGTCTTTGCTAAAAAATGTTCTTCCTATACCGAAACCCTTTTAATTCCTTTATACTATACCAAGTCCGATTTCTTATCATCTCATAAAAATTTGTTATTTGTAATAATTTTCATAATTTTATTTGCACGACGGTAGAACATGGAATACAAATTTAAGCATAAAATGTATAACTTCAAAATGAGAATGCATTAGTCAGACCAAATAAATATTTAATACTGGTTAAAACTACTCGGACTTTGTCGTCTACTTAATTATTTAGACATAAAAATACCCCAAGTTGTATTTAGTTGGGTCATTTAATTCCTTTATATATACGTAAGTCCTCTTCTTTTTATTTTTAATATTTTCCATCACATTTTCCAACTTTCCAATTTGTCTTTTTCCTTCTCCATCTTATCTCTCTCCGTTTCTAACTTTCTATCTTCATTTTTTTTTTGTTTTTTTTAAATCTAAACTAAAATAAATTATATATTAAAAAACACTATTACAAAAAATGAAAAAAGGTATTTTAGACTTTATATGTTTTTTGACCTAAATAATAATTATCAAACGTTTTGTCTTTTTCTACTCATTTTGAATATTATTTTGACCTTTTTAGTTATCGTCCCCTTCAAAAGTGACACCTTTCTTTACACATTTCTTCCACGGGCTAAGTTAGGAAAACGAAAAAAAAAAATGTTTGATCCAAAATAATTAGGCATATGGTAGAAATACCACAATAATAATGAGAGTCCGTGGGTATATAGACCAAAATAATATTTAAAAAAAGTTTATGATCCAATCTTCCCAAAACATGGATATTTAGTCCTTTTACATTATAGACATAATAACCTATTTTTTATGAGATAACTACCGTCCATGTCCCTCCTACAAAAATCACGGGATTTTTAATTTTCCAGGGTGAATTTGGAATGTTTCTAATGTGAGCGTGATTTAGGGGATTTAAAGCAGCTAACTTATAAATCCGAAATTGATTTTTTTCTATCTTCCAACCGTTTTGGAAAGCAAATCTATTTCCAAATCGATTCAAAACAAAAATCGTAACCAAATCAATTTTCTCTCTCTTTACAGATTTGGAAACCAAATCAATTTTCTCTCTCTTACTATGTAAATTTTTTCGATTCAAATCAATTTTATCTCACTTAACTTTCAGATTTGGAAATAGTATATTTTCTTAGATCAATTTAGTGTGATTTCGGGGTTAATATACAAAACATATATATCACTTTCTCTCACTTAACTTTCAGATTTGGAAATAGTATATTTTTCTGGGAACATTAAAGCAACATTTGTTTTCGTTTTTACTCATACATAAATACACATAGAACACAAATTATGAAACAAATACGTAAATTATGTATTATTTATGACGCGGAAACCATCATTTGTCAAGTATACAACATAATGTTCCCAAATGTATGTGGGTCTTGTTCAATAAATTACACATAATTTCTTTTACATTACACATCATTTACATTTTGTTACAAAAAGAAGTACAAAATCTTCTCTGGTTCAAAAATGGTGCCCATCCATGTACTCTCCATTAGTTTCGTTGACTCACTTTGATTTGATGATTCTCTTTGAAATTTCATCTGGTATATCAAATCTACACACATAAATACACATACATTAAAGAAAAAAAAAATCATATATTGTATTATAAACTACATGTACAACTTATGTATAATGTTTGTTAAATTTTGACAACATTTGAAGGTTTTGAATAGTTTGGTAAGCTTATCAAGGCTACTGTTTTGGGTGAAAGTACACGTAATGGTAAATAAATAATACATAATTTATGTGCACTTATACGTAAATTACATACATAATGGTAAGAACATGAAGATATACGTAAATTATATATACTTTATTGCAAAGTACACGAGATCTGATAGTAAAGCGAAGTATTTCTACTAATGAAATGAGTACTGTTTTGGTGTTAAAGCACGGGCAATGTTCTATAAGTTACCCATAATTTACTATAAATTATGGTAATTTACGATAAAATACATGTACTGTAAATTCTGTTATGAGTAACCGTACGAAAGAACAAATATTTCATAAATCCGTACGGATTGAAAACCATATCTGAAGAAAAAAAATGAGAATATCATTAAGCTTAAACTACAAATCTAAAGATATCTGCTATGATGATTGATTGCAATAATGACAAACTCGAGTTGAAGGATTAAACATCAAGATCAAAAACATAAATGAAATTTTAAGAGAGAGAAAGAAAATATACATCAGACATTCGATTGTTTCTATGAATTAGTACAAAAAATCTTTGAAACTTATACTCAAAATCATATATGATCAACTTTAGAGAGAGAATCTGTTATAATAAACTGAAACATAATATAAAATCGTATAAAACAGAAAACGTTTTACCTCATTAACGATGAAGAAGATGATTTCAGCAGCTCTAATGAAGATAAACAATGGAGGTTTTTACTGCTGCTGTAATGAAGATGAAACAATGGAGGTTTGTACTGCTGCTGGTGAGTTTAATGGAGCTTTCGTTTTTAGAGAGATAGAAAGTTTCCAGATTTCAGTTACGGAATATATTGAAGATGGAATTTACTTTGAATTTAAACGTGATTGGAGAGAGAATGTGGAGATAAAAATGAAAAAAAGATATTTTGGATTTTAGAATGTAAATTAGATTTTATATATAAAGAATGTTAGTATAGGTATTATAAATTAATATGTAATCTAGGGATTTGTGTTTTCTCTCTAGATCAGACTAAATGGACTAGATATCCATTTATATTATTTTTTTTGTTTTGAAACCCTTTATAGGATTAGAGAGGACTATATCTGCTATTAGGATCAGTTTTTTGGGCTATAAGCCCAAAAATTCTAATAATGATATCCTTATTTCATCCAAAATAGTATGGCCTAATTGGAGGTGCCAACAACTGCTTGGCGGTTGTAAATCTAATCCAAAATTTCAAAAGTCACATGTTTGATTTAGAATGAAAGTTTTTTTTTTTTTGGAAATTGACTACTATCATCGATAGTCATTACATTTGGCATTGATACATCAAAGATGTGATAAGCTTGCTAACCGCCAATTCAAACTCTTATAAGACCGGGCCTATAGCCCAACTAAATTATGACCTAAAACCCAACTACATTATTTATACCCTAATAATCTCATTTCAAATAACCAAATATTCCACCTTCTCTGAGATTGGAACCTGGGACCTCCAAGACTTTCTAGAGTTTAAGTAACACCTTGGACCACTAACTGTTGAATTTACAATGAAAGTTGAAGCTATTATTATTTATTGACTTGTTTCAAATGTTATAAATAAAGTGAATGTAAGAATAGATTTTAAGATGACCTTAAGATTATTTACATGACTTTTAGAGGCCAATATGCCTTTGATGATGGTAGTTATCGGATTTACTCAATTAATTAATTTATTCATGATGTATCTAAATCATCTTGAAAGTAATGACTCTTGGAATCCATGCCATCACCACTTGGAGAATTGTGAGTTTTTGAATGAGAAGAAAAACAAATTCTTTGTCTTTCTTACTAAAGTAATCCAAAGAGATAATATTTTTGTCCGCCCTTACATAAAAGATGATTCATCTTCCCGATTTGTTAGAAGTTTATCTTAAAAGTTGGTTCTGGTTTGTGTATCTTTTTGTAAATATAATGTTACGAGGGTATAACTCGTGCCCGTCAGGCACAGACAGTTCTATCAAATGCGTCACGTGAGGTTGACTTTAAGAACAATAATATGTAAATTGGGCGCCTAGAACAATAATATGGGTACCTCTCAAATGTTAAAGTTTTAAGGAATCCATATGTAAATTGGGTGTCTAGAACAATAATATGGGTACCTTTAAATCTTCCCAAAGAAAAATGAGATCTTTGAAAAGATGTTCTTTTTTATAATCTCAACCCTTGTATGAATTAAAAAAAATCCTTGGTTGGAGTGGTAAGAGGTATAACCTTCCACCTTAGAGGTCAAGAGTTCGAGGCACACGCTGAACAATTCAAAAAAAAATCCTTGTATGAATTTTAATTAAATCTGAACCCTCAAATTTTGAGAGAGTAAATCTTCACCATTAGAGACAAACATGGTAAAGCAAATCTTAGACATTGGGAGGAAGGGGAAAGATACCCTCCTCCTTATTATATAGATTTATGGTTAAATCTTATATTTGAGTTTTTGTCCGTTTCACTTTTTGTAATGTTGTTGGAATTTGGTTTCTTATCTACGGCTCACTTTCTCTTTCCAAGATGAAATTTGGGTTGTCAGACTTATCTGAAGATAAATGAGACATGACCTTAAAACTAACTGGTTACATTTTTTTTTATAAATATATATATATATATATATATATATATATATATATATATATATTTTTATAAAAATGATATAGAGACAAAGAAATGTGAACGAAAATATTTGAAAATTGTGAACCAAGGACATTGGTGAATTTTTCTTTCTCTCGTGATGGACTTTCACTCTAAATCTAGACCATCACTTTCGGTAAACTTTTTTTGACTCCCGTATTTCTGCTGATATATTATGTGTATTATGTACAGAGAGAACCTAACCATTAGAGCTTTGAGTAATTTCCTGTGGTAATCAATTCCCTTGACATTGGGTTCTGTTCCAACACCGTCTGCAAACATAACATTGAAATGGACCCATATATAATTTAGCGAAGCAATGAGTATAAAAGACTATTACTCAATCTCAAAGATTTTAGCGAAAAATGAAGGAGGAATTTGAATATGTACCAGGAAATATACGTGGCCATGATATAGAAAAACGGTAAGCTTCAAACCCAAGTTGGTGCATAAGGTCAACATCTTCCTGCGTTATAAAAAGTTGAGTACATTTTATGATTGGAAATAATAGTGTACAGAGGTTTGACAAAATCCTTAACTTAATGACTTACATAGGTAAAAGAAAGATCTAGATTGAAGTCAATCTTTGAAAAAACTTTGTCTTTTAGTAAAATTGAGTCATTAAGTCACAATTTGAGGTGGATTTCCTAAAAAGAGATCCATCCCAATTTGTTCTTTTTTTATCTGAGTTTTATCATTTTATTGTTCATTTTTTAATTTTTTCGGAAATTGTCTCTAATTTTATTTTATTTTTTTTCTAAATTTTTTTTCTCTTTAGAATAATATCAAATTTAAATTTTATATTTGTGATTAATAAATTATAGTTAAATTTTGAAATCAAAGTCCCACGCACGTACATAATTTGTATTTGAGAACTCTTGTTGGACGCCCGACATTAGAGTTGAAAAAGTTCAAGGGCTCCCAAAATTGGGAGCTCGAGCCCCTATACTGGACTTGCTTTTAGTTTCTCTATCTCTACCCTTGACAACTTCAAACTTAAATTCTTCTGTATATTCATCAGCTTTCTTCCTCGTTATTCTTCTTCCTCATTAACCATCTTCTTCACCGAGCCCAGTGTGTGAAGAGGTAAAATCCTCGGAGCAATCTACTCGAATGAAGTCGAGGAAGATGAATGGAATTTAGTCTCGATGAAGCCGAGAGTATGAGTAGCAACTCTCGGGTGAAGCCGAGAGTGATTGATAAAGCTTCTCGGGTATAACCGAGAGAGAAGGATGAAGCTCTCGGTTATAACCGAGGGTGATTGATGGAGGTCTCGGGTGAAACCAAGAGATGATGATGGTGTAGTGTTGATCGTGAGAGGGAGAGAAAGAGAGAGATAGGTAAATACCTTGGTTTATTAACACTACAACTTATATTTACAATATGTATGGGTATGAGTATATATAGGTTTTACATGATAGAGTTGTGAAAGATTAAAACTTATCTAAATTATAATCCTAATATCTAAGGAATCCTAGTTGTAGTAGGATTCCTATGGGACCAAGTCCACTCGGTTTGGCCGAGTGGAGTGGACCTTCCAACACAGTGACGTCTTTGTTCCTCTCTCCTACTTCTTTTCACTCTTTCCTTTCATCATCTTTTTACGATTCCCAAACATTTTTAGAAACTGTTTAATCTGTGTTTTCTTGAAGGATCAACAGCTTCACGAAGGAATTGTGTTTTCTTAAGAGTTATTTTAGTTTGACTCGTTAAAGCGTTACCAACTTTCCACGTGGCCCCCATGTTTGCAAAAAAAAACGAGATGACATCCTTTCATGTTTTCTGATGCATTTATCAAAAAGTCAAATTTAAACTTTTCGATTCTGTCCTTTTGTCTTTTTCCTTCTTTATTTTCCCTTTAGTCCCTTATCTCTCTCCCTTTCTAACTTTCCATCTTCATATTCTTTGTCTTTTTAATCTAAACTAAAATAAATTATATTTGTTTTTTTTTTTTTGTTGAAAGACTAAAATAAATTATATGTTTCCCTCTCTCTGAAAAAGATGAAACCAAAAAAAATTATCAATAAGCCTAGAGAGCCCGTCATTTGGAGACTCCCAAGTGAACTGGTCCAATAAAAAGACAAGGAAAATTCTAGAGAGGGAAAGGGGATTGATCCTTGTCTCTTTGTCCAATTCAGTTGGACGGTTCATTTGGGAGTCCCCATATACGAGCTCTGTAGACTTATTGAAAAATTCTCAAAATAAATTATGTGTTTTGATTTTGACACTATTGCGAAACTAAAATAAAATAATCACTTATTTTTCTTTTGTCCAAACCTTCTCCCCAAAATCACCTAATAAAATCAACATAATATTATAATAATATTCGCTCATAAAATCACCTATTACCAGATGCATCTTCCTCTTAAAAAAAATTACACCAGTAAACCTTCTTTTCTTTAGGATTACCCCCTTTTTTCTACTCCTATTTGTTGTATCCATCCTTACTATTCTTCTCGCCCTGGTAAGTAAGTAACATAATCTATCTTTAGGAATGGATTAGCCAAGTGTTCAGTATACAACCTATACTACTAGTTAGTTTCTGATTTAACATCATTTTTGCAGAGGGTCACTTTTTCTCACGCTTTATAACCAAAACTACAGGTTGGAACTATTTCCTGAATCTCTCTATAATCGAACCTTTTCACTGTCTTATGCGTCATGTTGTCGAGACTCTTCAACACAGATTGTCCGGCCAAAGGATGCCTAAAGGGCGGGCTGGGGGCCCTAGATGGCTAGTGACGGGGTCAAACGTCCGGAGGTCGGGCTCATGGCTCGGGCCAATTACAAGGTCGCCTAGCTGAGAGTCCTGAGGAATGGGACTCTCCTTCCCGACCACTAGAGGATTTCCACATATGATGAATAATTCCTCATCTAGGACCCTATCAGAATATGATTATATCTTATCTAAAGTATATAAGTTCTGAGTTGGTCCTTTTTAGGAATTCTAATTTGACTACGATTCTGACTTTAGAAGTCCCTATAAAAAGATGGGATATAAATCAGAAATTGTGTGAAATGTTTTTGTCTCTATCACTCTAGCTACACTAGCAGAAGATAAAAATGAAATGATAATTCCCATAAGGTTATCTAGTCAATCAAAATGATTTCTGGATCTTCACCACTAAAGAAGGATTAAGAGGATTACTGGAATCGGTTCTAGCTAGTGTAAAGTGCCGATATCAAGTTGATTGTTCGGGTGTCTCAAATAGAATAACTGCAATTTAGAGTTCCTGATCTTCGACAAAAGCAATCGTGTACTTAGTCAGCGGGGGAAAGATTTAAGGTAATTGAAAGCTTAACTATCGCATTATTTGTTTGTGCATGTGATCGGAAGTAACTTATGTTAGACAATTGACGTCTGAAGTTCGCTCAAAACATTAAGGTACACTGAATCCCAACATAAGTCTATATCACCCTTCTTCTCGATTTTAGCAGCCAAGGTGATACTAGAGTTTGTCGTTTCAACAAATCATTATATGGTTTGAAACAAACTTCTAGGTAATGGTTTGCTAAATTTTCATTCGGTTTAAAAGCCGACGGGTTTTCCCAATCTTCGTCAGATTATTCTCTTTTCAGTTATTTTAATGGTCCGACTGCTATGTACATTCTTGACTATGTAAATGACATCATCATTACTGGCAATGACAACAAGGAAATTCACTCCCTTCGACAATGTCTCGAGAAATGATTTTCTCGTAAAATATTAGACGACTTCAATACTTTTTAGGCCTAGAAGTTTGTAGGTCTCTTAAAGTTATTTCCCTCTATCAACAAAAATACACTTTGGACATTCTCCGCAACTTCGGCTTTCTCGGAGCCAACTGAGTTTTTTTCTTATGGAACACCGTTTGAAATTGTAACCTACGAATAGTACGTACACCTCTAGATGATCTCACTTCATTCAGACGTCTCACTGGTCGCCTTCTCTATGTCTACATTGGTATCACTTTTCCGATGAATTATTTAAGTATATATATGCAACATCCTCGTTCAACACATATGGTCATCAACGACTTCTACTTTTTTGACACCTTTGGACTACACTGACTTTGATTGTGCTAGTTGTTCCATTACTCCTCGTTCCACCACCGTTACTTCATAATGCTAGGTGCGAGTCAGTTGTCTTGGAAATCAAAGATAACCAACTGTTTTCCGTTTGTTGAGGTAGAAAATTGTGCCTTTGCTATCCTTATTGTCGAGCTCCAATGGTTGAAATACCTTTTTCATGACCTTTTGATTTCCATTCCAAAACTTTTTTAGATTTTCTAAGGCAGCTATGCATATCGCTGCAAATTCCATTCATTAATCGACTAATTTCCACAAAATCTCTAGATTCTGACCAATTCTATCGGGTAAGTTTCGAGTTAGGCTTGAATGATATTTCTTCCCCGTCTCCAATTTACGAGGGGTATTCATGTAATATTGGAGGTGCTTATAGCAACGAACACCTCCCTTTCATTAACCGGCAAAAATAGAGGAAGATTGACAAATATATTACCCTCCAATCTAATGAGGATACTTGTTGTGATTAGAATTATTATTTTCCATCTTTGTATTTAGATTTTTCCATTTTTCCATATTTCCAAGTTATAATAATGTAAAAGTCTATAAATACATGTACATCTTTTCAATGAAATTCACCTTTAATTTTCAATTATTATTGTGCAAGAGTTCTTATTTCCAGACATAAATAAATGGATTTATTAGAAAATAAAATGATACATTGTACTCAAATTACAACTCTTACTACACACAAACACTTGACAGTCAAACCGAGAACGAAAGTTCCAAAAGAAAATATTGCACACTACACATCGTGGCTATATGATATACAGATAGCTAGCCAAAATATGAAATAAAAAAAGAAGTTCTCCAAATAAAGAGATAATTTCGCTGCGGAAAACTCAGAAAAAGCTTTAGATTTTCGTCTAAAATTATAAAACCAAAACTAAGAAGATTAAACTAAAATACTGAATGTTATTGATTAAACTGAATGCCTTAAATAATTATTGGATCCTCTTTATATAGCATTAAGGTTTCCTAAACCTAATCAAATTTGAAATACCAACTTCTAAAAAATAAAATACTAATTTCCTTAAATTATAAAACTACTAAAAATACTAATTCTCTACTAACCCAAAATATGAAATTAACTACTAAAATAACTAGATTATTAGATATCTAACAAGCTTGATTCATTTTCTGAAAATCTCCCTACATCAGTCTCCTCCACTTCAAAGAAACTCGCCTCAAGTTTACTAGTCGATTTAGCTGTCATGGTGATTGATACTCCCTTGATGCAACTTTTCCACGAGTTATGTATAGGAATAACCAAGTATTCAGATTTGGACGAAGATTGAGTTACGATATAATCAAGGTACTGGTGATTTAACTGAATCTTCCCCTTCACCCCAAAAATAAATATGTAAGGCTCATGAATAAAGTGATTGAGACTCACAAGCTTATGGGAAGAAAGCCCGATAAAACTACTAACCAATTTATTAGGAACGAGTTTAGATTCACAGAATACTAAAAAAGGATCTTCATATGAAGAAAAATAAGTTATTTCGATACCTGACCCATAAAGTTTCTCATCTTCATTCGAATCAACTTCCTTAACAACTTCTTCAAGAAATTCAAATCCTTAATCTCGTTAACTGATGATATTAGTCTCTTCCGTAATCACAATGATGCCAGTTTTTGTTTCTTGAATGACTAGAATAACATCATATTCCGTACGGATATCCATGTTTGAAATAATATTTCTATTTTCATCCACACCTAAAAATGCATTAGGATCAGATATCACCTCAAGTGTTGTTATTTTTTTTTGTATCTAGTAACAAGTTGGTTGTGGGTAAATCCCTCAACACATTCTTTGTTACAGTATCCATTAACAACTTGGTTGTGGGCGAATCCCTCAACACGTTCCTGTTAACGGTAACTGCTTAAGGTAAGCATTGACATTCACATGGTTGTTAAGCCTCTCCACGAGTTGGTCTAATGGATGATGCATTCTGTCTATTGCTAACCATACAACCTGGGTACGCTAATCATCGTTGAAGGTTGTGTTTCTAACCTTGCCTTCTGCCATTAAGGCAGGAGAAAGCCCACTCTTGATGCTAACTGACACAACGATGTGAAATTCAATAAAAATATTCGAAGAAAAGAAGAAGATGAGAGGAACACTCTAAAAGTGGCAAGGGTTTCATTGATTAAACTAAGTTTACAAGATAACAAATATATAGAGTAAAGATAAAAAACTAAAAGGCCCTTAATGGGCAAATTACTAAACAACCCATAACTATAACATATATTATTCTAACACCCTCCCTCAAACTCACGGTGCGGTGTTGAAAAGCGTCGAGAGTTTGCTACCTAAGAAACGAAAGCGTGGAATCGAGTGTGACTTGGTGAACAAGTCAGCAATCTGCATAGTGGATGGGACAAACGGCAAGCTGATGGTGCCTTGAGTGAAATGATGTCGAGTAAAGTGACAATCAATCTCAATGTGTTTGGTGCGTTCATGAAAAACTGAATTATGAGCAATATGGATAGCACTTTGATTGTCACATTACATAGGAGTAGGCTCTGAAATGGAAACACCCATGTCTGCAAGTAACTCACGTAACCAAACTATCTCAGCTGTCGTAGATGCCATAGCACAGTAATCAGCTTCAGTGGATGATCTAGACACAACAGTCTGTTTCTTGCTCCTCCAAGAAATAAGAGAATCACCCAAGAATACACAATAATGTAATAGACTTACGATCTGTGCGATCGCTCGCCCAGTCTGCATCTGAATATGCTCGCAAAGTCAAGGAAGGAGTCGAGGAAAGAAGGAGACTTTGAAAGCAAGTACCTCGAAGATATCTCAGAATACGAAGAATAACTGCCCAATGAACTGTAGTAGGTGAACCGACAAACTGGCTAACAACATGCACAACATATGCAATATCTGGACGAGTAATAGTGAGATAAACTAAACTGCCAACAATAGTACGATATAGTGTAGGATCTGCTAAAGGAGTACCATCTTTAGAAGAATAACGAGCATTAGACTCAATAGGAGAGTCGGTTGTCCGAGTATCACTAATACGAGCACGTTCAAGAATATCCACAGTATATTTAGACTGGGAAAGAAGATAACCTTGTGGGGTAGAGGCTACTTCAATCGCCAAAAAATAACAGAGAGTGCCTAGATCCTTCATTTCAAATTGGCTAGCTAACTGCAACTTCAAAGATGCAATACCATCAACATCATCACCAGTAATAATCATGTCATCAACATATAACGACAAAAGAATGCGACCTGCAGCACTACATTTGACAAAAAAACCGAATCATGATTGCTAGAAGCAAAGCCAAGAGATGTAACTACATTTGAGAACTTCTCAAACCAAGCTCGCGGTGCCTGTTTGAGACCATATAATGCTTTCTTAAGCTTACAAACTTCTCCAGGTTTATGTGGAACACCAGGAGGGGGAGTCACTTCTTCCCGAAGATCTCCATTTAAGAAAGCATTTTTAACATCCATTTGAGAGATATGCCATTGACGAACCGAGGCAACTGCAATAAGCATATGAACAGTGGTCATTTTTGCAACCGGAGCAAAAGTCTCCTCATAGTTCATCCCGTACTCTTGCGAAAACCCCTTAGCAACTAGTCTTGCTTTGTACCGCTCAATAGACCCACCAGACTTTGTTTTAATTTTGTATACCCAACGAGAACCAATAGTACGTTTACCAGAGGGCAAAGGTACCAAATCCCATGTATCAGTCTTATGCAAAGCAGAGAGTTCTTCAGCCATTGCCTTTTGCCAAAGAGGATCAACAACTGCCTCCTTATAGGAAGAAGGCTCAGAGTGACAATGAATAGATGCTAAGAAAGAAGTAAAAGAAGGAGAAAAAGTAGATTAAACAAAATCAGGTAGTTGAGTGGACGTACGAACACGATGAGGATAACGAGAAGGTGGATGTGCAATCTCATTAGGAGCTTGGTTAGCCGTAGGGATTGGAGAGACGTCACATGTGAGAGGAGCATCAGTAACATCAGGTGCAGCAGGTTCAACATCAGTGTTAGGAGAATCACAAACATCAGAAAAGGGATCAATATGGATTAGGTTAGAGGGAGTCACATCTTGAGCACTAGCAGGAATAGAAAAATAAGGTATATGCTCTAAAAATACAACATGACGAGAGAAGTAAAATTTATGAGCAACTGGATCATAACACCGATAACCCTTCTGACCTTCACCATAACCAAGAAATACACACATGGAAGAACGAGAAGATAACTTGCTACGCTCAACACGAGGTTGATGAACAAAACAAGTACACCCAAAGACTCATAAGGACGAGTAGTCAGGGGCATGCCCTGTCAATGCTTGAAATGGAGACAAACTTGAACAATGGGAAGTTGGAATTCTGTTAATTAGATTTACTGCAGTGAGCACAGCTTCCCCCCAATACTCACTAGGAACAAAGGCAAACAATAACAAAGAACGAGCAGTTTCAACGATGTGCCGATGCTTCCTTTCAGCAACACCATTTTGCTCAGGAGTATCTGTACACGAAGATTGATGAACAGTTCCATCCATAGCAAGTAATTCACGAAACCTATTAGAAGTATATTCCCCATCTAAATCACATCTAAAACACTTAATGATCGAGGAATATTGTGTTTTAACTAAGGCTCGAAACTGTTGATAGACATCATAAAATTCAGAACGATGTTTCATAAGAAAAACCTAGGAAAAACGAGTGCAATCATCAATAAACGAAACATAGTATCGAGAGCTCCTTTTGTGGGGACAGGAGAAGGACCCCATACATCAGAATGAACTAAATCAAAAGGTTTAACGGAAACAGACAGACTCCGAGCAAAAGGTAAAGCGGAAAATTTTGCAAGTTTCCAACCACTACAATCAGAAATGTTCTTAACCTGCAAATCTCCTAATGCACCAGTAGACACTAAATATTTTAGCCTAGATGCTGAAACATGACCAAGACGAGAATGCCATAAGTAAAAGTTAGAAGAGGATTGACTCAAACGGAAGGATGACAAGTCAGGAGTAGAAGCTGCAACATCAGTTATTTGCAGCTTCTCTACAAAATATAATGCCCCATGTCTACGACCTGTACCAATCAACTTCTGAGATTGTACATCCTGAACATAACAACCAGTGGAAGAAAATAAAACCAAACATCTAGAATCACACAACTGATTAATTGAAGCAAGATTTAAAGTAAGATTAGGAACATGAAGAACATTGTGAAGAGATAGATTAGGTGTGACAACAGAACCAATACCACCTAATGACATTGGTGTGCCATCAGCAGTTCGAACTAGAAGATCAGATATATGTTTTAATGAAACAAAAGATGATAAGTCAGGAGATGATGAGACATGAAAATGTCTCATTTGAGTCTCTTAACTCGGGTTAGTTAGTCCAGTTCGAGCGGTTACTCTGATGATTTGTCTGATTTTCTTTCTCAGGTCTCATTTACGGAGTTCGATACGAAAACATCATGATAAAGACATACTTGAGGGGCATTTTGGTCATTTTAATGACAAGGGTATTCTGGTCAATATTAGTGCTCATGTGAAAGTAGAGTCCAATACGAATCTATCGGCGAAAGCGGAAGTGGAATCGGAGTCCGGATCAAGGAGATAGTCCAAGTCAAAGTTTGGTTCCAAAATTAGTTGACCAAATGGGTCAGTGACACATGGCACGCAGGAGGGAAGGAGATCAGATGGTCCCGATCAGTTGTGGGCTACGTTTGGTCAGTCAAGGTGGGTCACGGGATTCTCAAAGAGCATTAGATCCGGTACACCCCAGCACAAGATATCACCATGCAACCAACCGTGAGTGTCGAGATCCGAAGATTCTGCACACGTGGCTTTCATCCAACAGCAGCTAGCACATTTTCTTGATGCACCCAGCAGCAGCAAATTCCCTTCCTCTTGCCAGCACGACATTAACAGGTTGGCTCCCAGATTTGGGAGATTCTCCTCTTTCCTATTCTTCACTTTCCTCTCTTATCTTCTAATTCAAAAAAAAAATAAAAATAAAAAGAGAGAGAGAGAAAGGGAACGTGATATTATGGGGAGAGAAAATAAAGATGGAAAGAAGATAGAAACCGAGAGAGAGAGAGAAGGAAAGAATCAGAAGAGATGGAAACAAATTTTAAAACCGAAAGACAGAGATGGTAAGATTCGGCTGAAAGTGGAAGTTAGAGAGAGAAGAGATCCTGGGGTTAGACAATACAAAAGAAATTCAGAGAGCTATGAAATGATCATATCTCCTCACGGCTAAAAACAGGGAACATCTCCTCCACGACTAAGAAAGAGAAAAAGGTTTAGAGAGAGAGAGAGAGGGGAGCTCGGCCATTGAAGAAAATCCGAGGTAAAGAGAGAAAGAAAGTTTGGAGCTTTTTCAGTTTCTTCTTTTTCTTCTTATTCTTCTCTTTGTGAGAGAGAGAGAGAGGATTAGATTGAAAGAATTGGAGAGAGAGAGGCTACTGTTTTATAGAGAGAGAAAGAGATTAAAATATTTATAAAAACCATTAAAATCATCTTTTTCTTCTTCTTCTTCCTTTTCTGTTCCTGTTAGAGAGAGAAAGAGAGTTATATTCTTGTTATAGAGAGAGAAAGACAAAGTTTAGAGTGAAAAAGAAAGAGAAAACAGTAGAGAGAGAGAGAGAGAGAGAGAGAAAAACCAGTCGAGGAAGATAATTTTCTCACCAGGAAATCGTTTCCGGGAAGACGAGAAAATTATTTTACCTAAGGGTCTGTTTGGCTGCACAGAGTGAAATTGCGAGAAAAAAGGTTGTTTCTTTGCCGATTCTTTCTCATTCTCTTATTTTATTAATTTTTATTTATCCCACCATGATTATGATCTCTTTAGTTATGAGTAGCTAACTTATCTAATCTAGGGTTAGGACGAAACCTTAATATCGCGTAAATGTCTGACTTTTTCAACTCATACATAAAATCTTCGAAGTACTTTTAAATGAAAAATTGATTTTTCTCATTTAAATTCATGATATTTCTTTCATTAACTATACTTATATTTTGATGATTCATGTTTAGACTAAGTGTCTTTAATGTCTCATGCTTAGGATTTGATAGTTAATAGTTATATTATCACTTGAATATTAATTTTTGAAATCAAAACATTATATTTTGTTCTAAGAAAGTTGTATTTACCGAGGATAATAGATTTGTCTCTCCTTGAGTTATAGAAGATCGAGTTGTCACTAATTAGGCAATAGTTTACGCATATTTAGTTGGATTCTGAAACCCTAGACTTTCTCCATATAAAACTTCTCTTTACACTTTATTTTCCCGTCATTTTGAATTATTTAATATTTTTCCCACCACAACATCTTACACCGAAGGAAATTCAAATTAGTTATAGGAGTCAAAATAGATTGACTTAGTCTCTGAGGAACGAACCGGTCTTACCGGAATTATCACTTGACGCAAGTATACTTGCGGGTGGTGACCTATTTAGGAAACTTTCTAGGCCCATCAGGAGACATATGACGAAAAGCTCCAGAATCTAAAATCCAAGATGAAGAAGGCATACCTGAAGAAGAAGAAGTAGGATAAAACAAACCTTCATAAGAGGATAAGGCATGAGGTTGCATGGCTAAGAATCTCTGAAACTGATCTGAGAGTGAGTCTAATGCAGTATTAGAAGACTTGGAATCTAAAGGACCTTGCGGAGCAGAGGTGGACATAGCATGTGGCTGCATAGCTAGAAATTTCAAATCTGCGACGAGAAAATAATTTTTCCTGCGACAATCTAACGGTCCCTTTAAAGAAACAATTTTCCTACTAGCAAAAACAAAACTCCAAACGCACCCTTCTTCTCCCAACAATAAAACAGCCACACAAATTCGAGCCAAAACCGCTTAAATCAAATCCAAACCGCCTTATCAAATCAAAACTAAACCACAACCAAACAAAACCACCAATGAATTACAAACTGCCTGAATCAAATCCAAACCACGTTGGAGAAAACTACCCAACAAAAAACAAATCCGCCTTTAAAAGAAAAACTACCCAGCAAAATAGAAAAACCAATTACTGTTTTTTGTTGAACTAGCATTACATTAATTAATAAAAGCGTTATTACAGTATTTATCGACTAAAATACAAGGAACATTCTGCCACTTTTTACTTGCATTCTTTTTCCTCGCCCATCTCGCTAATTTGTCTGCATTTAAGTTGAATTCTCTCCTTGTGTGTTTGAATTGGACCGCATCGAATTCTTTTTACTGTTTTCTTGTTCTTAAATCCGTCAAAACCGACCTTTGGGAAAACCACCTAGCAATATCAAAATCAAAACCACTAAGAAGACTACCCAACTATTTTTTGTTCTTGAGTCCGTCAAATCGGCCTTCGGGAAAACCACCCAGCAATATCAAAATCAAAACCACTGATATCAAAATCAAAACCATCACCCAACAAAACCGTCATTCACCAAAAACCCTAGTAGCCGCATCACAATCTTCTCCCCACTTCCAACTCAAACCATAGAAAAAAAAATTCAAGAACCTAGCTCTGATACCATGTGAAATTCAATAACAATATTCGAAGAAAAGAAGAAGATGAGAGGAACACTGAGAGGAACACTCAAAAAGAGGCAAGGGTTTCATTGATTAAACTAGATTTACAAGATAACAAATATATAAAGTAAAGATAAAAGACTAAAAGGCCCTTAATGGAAAAATTACTAAACAACCCATAACTATAACATATATTATTCTAACAAACGAATAACTTCGAAAAAGCTTTAAATTTTCCTCTAAAGACTATTGAGCCGATACTAAGAAGATTAAACTAAAATACTGAATTTTATTAGTTACACTGAATGTCTTAAACAATTATTGGATCCCCTTTATATAGAATTAGGGTTTCCTAAACCTAATCAAATTCGAAATAACAACTTCTAAAAAATAAAATACTCGTTTCCTTAAATTATAAAGCTACTAAAAATATTATTTCTCTACCAACCCAAAATATGAAACTACTACAATAACTAGATTATCAAATATCTAAGAATCTTGATTTATTTTCTGAAAATCTCCCTGCATCAGATAAGAACCCTCCAGTTAATTCCATCAGTCGGTCAGAACTCTCACTCCTCGACTAAATCTGTCATCAAGTTGTAAAGAAAGCATTAAAATCCTTCAGAGAGATTGCAAAAGAATAAAGTACTAATTATTATTAGTATATAAAAAAGAGAAGTTAATTAAAGAGAGGGGTTGGAAGAGATACAAACCATAAAGTAGCTAGGGTCTTTTCTCATTCATGAACTCCTTAACTATGTGATCCCAAACACTAAGATCAGTGTACACTCCTGATGTCTTAGCCTTCTCTATGCGATCCGACGCACGAGATATATACTTGTCCACATCATCTACACAGGAAGCTTAACTATCAACAAACTGTTATATTTAAGCATGGATGATCATGAGTTCGTTTGTACATAACCCCTGATCATATGACATCATGAGAGGAAGGTTGATCATATGACATCATGAGAGGAAGGTTGGGAGGTTGAGTTTATCCAACAATCTCCCCCCTCACACATTGACTCTTAACTTCAATAACTGTTGGGCCGGAATTTGTTATACCCAGCCTCTGATATTAGAGTTGGGTGGTCTTGAGCCTCTTGAGATAGAGCTTTTTCATTCCAAAAGCTAGCTCAAGGGGTAAGATTTTTTCCCTCACTTATAAACTCACCACCTGCCCCTCCACAATCAATGTGGGATTATCCCAACAGAATAAGCACAGATGATAATGAATAACTTTCGTCTACACTTACCTGTTTCAAAGAAAAAACGAAACAACAATGCCGAAAGTTTAATATGGCGGGTAAGGTCCTCGTGCTTCAAATAAACCAAACCAAATCGTCTTGTGTAGCCTTGAGTCCATTCCCAGTTATCAATATAGGACCATGCAAAGTACCCCTTCACAACTACTCCATCCCTGCTTACATATGTTTCATCAGTATGGAAGAAAAACTTATATCCAGAAGAGTATTTATGTTGTTAGGTTGAAGAAGAAGAAGATGACTCACTCCATTGCGTTAACTAGCGCAGCTAGATAATCTCTATAATATTTAACTCTCTTCCAGTCAAGCCAACCATGAGCTGCTGGATTGCTATTGTCCTCGTCCATCCCTATATGTATATATACAACCCACCACATGGGATCAGTGTTTTTATTCGTTTCCATTTCATTAGAACAAGCTAGACTACCCATTAATTACCAATCAAAATAATTAGAAAAAAAAAAATGAGTTCTCTTTGTTTACTAACCATTCTCAATAATATATATAGGAGGGTTGTCATAACTATCACGTATGTATTTGAGAAGCTTTTCGAAACCCCAAGGTACTATATAGAGCCAATCTGATGCGGCCTACGCAGTTAACATAAATAACATTGTAACGACCATGTATTTAATGTCAGTATATGAAACCTGAATAATACAAATAACCCAAAAAGTTGAACTCCTAATATAATGGAAAATGCTAAATATATAGCCCAAAGTTTGGAGCGAACCACGGGCCGAATGGGGATGTAGCCGGTCTAATTAGTGTTGACCATGGGAAGAGAGAAACGACCTGATCAATTGGGGTCGATCACATGATTCACATCACTCTTCAACCTGTAGTTCGCCCTAGACTTCAAGCCATGTAGCATTTCTCTACCTCAGTTTGTTTTGAGTTGGAAGCCAACAACTTAATATGTTAGTACTAGGCCTACGTATGCATAATGGGTGCCACACTCACATGTGGTTCTCACACTCTAAGACTTACCTAGGACTTTAAGGGATTTTATTAAAAAAAATTCTTCTCCAAGACACTCTATTTGACACTCTATGATGATGTAATAGCATTCATTGTAGAGACTCTCAAGAGAAACACTCTAAAATAGAGTGTCTCTGAGCATCACTCTGAAGTTTAAATCATTAGATACCCTTGCTTTTTAACTACGGTTTTCCTATTGAATTTAAGAGCGACATGTATATTGAGTAGAGGTATTTTATAGATCTTCATTGGAAAAAGAAAATTGGAATGTCTCTATACTGCCACTTAGGAATGAAATTTTTCATTGACACTTGACAACTAAGACTTTTAGAGTTTTTGTTAGAGTGCCCAACTAAAGATGCTCTAACCAGGGGCGTAGCCAGGATTTGCTTCTAGGCAGGGCTAACTAATAAAATTTGCATAATGAATTTGCATTCAAATGCATCAGTGCTTGCAAAACATAACGACGTTTTATATTCAATTACAATTGCTTTATATACGTTTATTCATTTTACGATAATATTTTTTTATTTTTGTACTAATAGACATACCTAGGATTTGAGAAGCGGAGAAATTTTTTGAAGTTAGATTCGAGGTAAACAAAAAGTAGGACATTTTTTTGTCTTACCAAGTAATTGACACAAAATATGGAAAACATACTAAGCTACTTGTATATGAAGAGGAAAAATTCCAAGATAGGAGACTCTCCACTTCCCCGTAGCAACTAAGAGAAAAAAGGAAAGCAAAGAAAGAGGAAGAATAAGAGAGTGAAAGATGTAGTGCAAGAAAGATGAAAGAAAATAAAAATGAAAGACGAACAAAAACTAAAATATAAAGAATAAGCACAATCTGATGGGGGCAAAAAGGAAGTTTTGAAACAACTGAGTGTCAAAATGACAGTTACATACTTGTTAAGGGCCAAATGAAAACTTTGTTATCAAGTGGGGGGCAAAACTGGACTATCCCTTCCAAAACATGATTTGAACCCGTGTTCTTGTGTGTGTAAGTTACACATTCAAACAAGCAGGGCTAAACCTCCCTAATGTTAGCCTCTTGGTGCGGAACCATTAGAAAATAACGCAGGCTATAGCCTGGGTTAGTCTACACATAGTTCCGCCCCTGGCTCTAACAAATGTGATACTTGCCCGCTATGGATCCCAGTTTTACGAGGATTCCTGTCTTGTTAAAACTTCCAATTTATTTCAATCTAAAGAAACACTCTAGGGATGGATGGATGGAAGAGCTTAACACGACGAGTAATTAAACATGAAGATCAAACGGTACTTGGCTTAAATCCTTGTCTCTCTCTAGATATTTTGTTGTACAGAGACCACTATTTTTACTCATTATAGATACCACGAGCCATACACGCACCTCCTTGGTACGTAACTCCTTCGTAACAAAGAATATTTTGATCTTTTCACCTAGAGGAAAAGACCAAAACACTCCTTGTCTTATTCACTACGTAGGCAAAGAGGACATCGAAAGAGTACTATTTTCATTTTTGTATAGATACTCGTAAAACCCCTAGTATAGTGATCACTTGATCAAAGGGAATTAATGTGATCATATGGTGATTAATTGTCTGAAGTTCTTTCTTGATCAATTACTAATTTTACATTATTCCTTGACCATGTTTAGCTTAAAAAACAATTTCATGTATCTGAGGTAGAGTAAGATGTGTTTCGTATACCTTTTCACCAATAACCTTGCCTTCAGAATTTTCAGCTGCCAAATATACAGCAAGAAATTAGAAAGGGTGAGCTGATAAATAAATAGATAACAAAATATCCTTTAAAGTTTAAAGTCAAAAATATTGTAACAATTAACTTACTGTGCTGCTTTATTTGTTGATCTCGAGTGAAAAAATTTGCGTCGGTACTATGTTCGTCATCCGAAACATATCTAGATGTATAATGATTAATACCGAGAAAGTCTACAGGATACTTCGTCAATAATTCTTTTTCAGCATCTGAGAATTTTGGAAGACGGTCTTGAAGTTTTTCATGCATGATTTCGGGATAATCTCCTTTAAGTATTGGATCGAAAAACCTTCACAAAAATCAGAAAGCCGGTAGAACTTATAGTTATATTTTACTTTCCATTTCATAAGAAAAATACGAAAGCTACTACTTATTATTAATAAAAAGTACGAGACTTGAGTTTAAGAGTAAGTACCACCCAAGTTGAAAACTGAGATTTCTTTTTGCAGCATCGGAATCCTTCTGTTCGTTCGAGAATGGCTCTGCCCATAAGCAATTTGGTGCTATTCCTAGTAGACCACCTTGACGTTCCTAGATTAATATATGTTTAATAAGTTACTGTAATTTAAATAATTTTCTTTGTAGTTTATTTTCTTAACAACACTTTTTTTTTTCGAATGCATTCATACTTTTCCATTGAAAAATCATATCGTTTGGTAACTTAATGAAATACCTTATATTTTTCGTTGTATATGGAAACAACTTTCGCATGAGCGAGAATCATATGGTGTCCAACCAAGTATGGGTCAATAAGTGGATTATCATTTTCTCCTGGTGCGTTTGTTCCAGTACCATATCCTTTTACAGCAGTATTCAACGGCTCATTAAACGTAATCCAGTGCTTTACCATGTCCCCGAAGTTCTCAAAGCAAGTCTCAGCAAATTTAACGAAGTGCTCACTGAATTGATTAATGTTTCCCAACAAAAAAACATTGTTATTCGTAGGAACTGTCAGCAAATGTTCAAAAGTAATAAAGGAAAACAAAGTTGGACAAACCATGTAACAAAGAATGGACCTTGTAGAATAATCGTTGTATAAAAGTTTTGTCGAAAACAAAATTATCAAATTTTAATGCCCTTGCAGGCAATGGGATTGTTGTAATATAACTAATAATATTTTTCAAAAATACTCATGAGGATAGTGGAAATTGTAGGTTCACAAAAATTTTGACGAACTTTATGTTGAATGATGGGTCAAATTTCTTTTGAAAATTTGACTGAATTTAGACTATTCTTTTTATGGACCTTTCATCCTTTAACGGTAAAGATTCTAAAAAGAAACTTGCCATCATTTAGACATAAATTTTGTCAAATTATTCTGTGAACCTAACATTATAAGATAACATAAGATTTATTATTACGAGCTTACACAATATCAGGACATATCCATCCTCCTTTTGTTTGAAGATAATCAGGGAGATCCCAGTGATATAATGTTACGCTGGCTTCCATACCTGTACATACAAGAATTAAAGTATCGTAAGTACATAAATTTTAATTAAGAACTTTCATTAGCCTAATTTTGTGAATATATATATTAAGTGTAGCCGTTGTCCACTGCACGAAGGAATAAGATGAGTAACATTCATTGATATATGCACAATTGGACGAGAAATTTATGGGATCTAGAAACTACCACAACTCATATAAAAGTCAAGCTAGTTTTCGGGTTTAAAACTGTTGTTTTACTGGTATTATAAAAAAACCAAGAATCTGGTCTTCCTGTTTTAATAAAAAACAGAGATACACTTTAGAGTGTCTTTCTGAAATAAATTCAGAGATAACTTTAATTCTCAAATTATTACTGTATTCTAACAGATTAAACAGGAAGGAAAAAAAACTAATATAATTTAAAACAATGATAAATTAAAAGGTTAGAGAGAGAAAGCCGAGTCGAGTTGTCTCTTTCCTTAAGACAGTGAACACCCTGGTATTAGTACTAAAACCAGTAAGGTGTTTGTCTCCCAGGATACAACGGCTGTACCTTTCAGTGTGACGACTAAGAGTACTTCGTTTTTCTGAAAGCGTGCGAACTTAGAACAAGCAGTAAGAACGATAGATGAATTGACTTCTTAAACTCTAAATGCTCTTGTAACTTTGAATGCTAAAACTTTCGTGTTTTGTTTGCTGGATTCTGTTTGGTATTTATAGAAGTATTGGTGACACTTCAGACAGGTGCCTTAGAAAAGAATGGATGCTTCCCAACAGTCATACGACGATGCGTACGTGCGAAGTGCAAAGTGCGTGCGGGCGCCTCTAAAGCGCCCAATGCGCCCTAAACGCCCATTCGCCCACGCCGCGCGTGCGCGTGCGTGGTGCAAACCACGTGAGTCACCTTCCTATTCTAAAGAACATACCATAAATATATGGAAGGTTCTATAAAAGGAAATAAACCATTTCCTCTTTCATAAATGTGGTACTAACTCAAAATCCCGGTTTTGAGTTAATGGTACCCATACCAAACGAATTTTGTAATAACTCACTCATACGGAATCGGATTTGGACAAAATTTGAGTCTAAATTCAAGAGCTCGACGAGACGAATCCAACGAGACGTCTTGCTCGAGATTCTAACGAATATAGGTACATAAAATTAACCAAAAACCGGTCCAGCTACTTTTGAGCTAGGTACCGATTCCAACAAAAACTTTATGAATTTCCAATTGTGCAAACTCAATTTGGGTAGAGAGAGAAGATTATGATGCTGGAGAGAGAAGAGGGTGATGATGTAAAGAGAAGATAAGAAAAATGATGAACATGGAAAAGAGTTCGATGATAAAGAAGCACTTGAGGATGGTTAAAATATGAAAAACAAAAAAAAAAAGAAACAGAATGGGAATTGAAAAGGTCTCTTTGGTCACATATGAAATTTTTTAAGTTTTCTGTAATGGCTTTGAGGTTGTAAGTTCAATTACAATTTGAAAAATCAGAAAATGATTGTTTGGGTCAATAAATTATCCATAATAATTAAAAAAATAGGTAACTCTTTCTATTAACTCAAACTTGCCAAAATATTATATGTAATGATACATAAGGTTTAATATAATATGGTTAATACTAAAGAGGTTATTTTCTAATTTATTGGTTCTCACAATACCCTTCTACATTAAAAGTCACTTTCTCTAAATAACTCAGAATACCCTACTACTTCTACTGAGTTTGTGATCGTCATCATCATCTTCACCACATTTTCTTCGCCATCATCTTCTTCACTATCATCTTCTTCGCTATCAACTTCTTCAGTAATGTGATGTTCAAATGTTTTGCACACGATGCAACAACAGTGACAAAGCAAACTGATTCAAATCTACATATTTGAGGGAGTATTATGAAGCAAACTTAGCTATAGATCTGGCGTTCCAACTCAAGCCTAGAAGAGCAAATTAAAATGCAAAATATGGCAATTGCAAGGTTAGGTGGTAAGCTTGTAGTTGATAATGGGAAGCATATGTTACTTTTGCAAAGAATAGAGAAGAAAGGACTATTCCGTTGAGATGGTGTCACTCATCCTCCAAGTTCCTGTTAAAGGTGAAAAGGGCATGAATGGTGGCTTTAATGGTGGCCATCATTTAGGCAGACAAAAGTTTTATCCACTTATATACTTGAATTACTTCTAGACAGAAAAATCACTATCGAAATTTCTCTGGGCTCTCATCCTATTGTTTGTGAATCAAATTAGCTCTTATTTGAGCTAGACACTACCTCTTTTCTTGTCTAGTTTTAAGGTATGATTTTAAAACCCTTTTCTTCTTTCTTATAATCATCTCTTGTTGATAATAAATTAGGTCTTCGAGTAATACAGAAGAAAAGGAGGACATATGCATCGTTATGCTCTCACATACGACATTAACTAGTTCATTCTTAGAGTTTCCTGTGTTGATCGAGGGGGACGGATGGATCCCTATTTCGTTTCGTATGCCAAACCGAAGAGTAGAAAGGAGATATTTTATCTTCATTATAGGTTCTAATGAAGAGACTCTAGCTACTCAAATGTATGAAGTCATAGGTTCTGTAATGGATACAATTCAAGAGTTTTTTTTCATATGTTGAAGTCCCTTTTTGGTTCTTGCTCTAGCAAATATATTAGTTAAAGCATTTGGTTTGATTGTTTTGAAAATTAACTTCTTTCCATTGGGTGGAAATAAACGATATGTTTGAAAATTTAAGCTACTTTTGATCCAAAGTACCCAAGGGTGGTTTCGGATTTCTCTCAGCCATCACAAGTTCTCTTCGGTAGAGAGAATTTGTAGTGAATGTTTGCAGGTGCGAATCGAGTTTCCGAGGAGTTTTTGCAAACCCAATTTGCAGTTATAACTTATGCAAATTCAGTTTGTAAAAAGCGAATTCAAACTGTGTTTGCCATACTGCAAATGCAAACTCAATTTGCAGTAGAAACTTTGCAGTCTTAGTCTGTAGAAAACATATTGCAAACCCAGTTTGCAGAAAAACGGTCAGAAAAAAACAACATTTTTTTTTATTTTTTTTTCCGAAAAAAGTTATTGAATGTGATCTTGTTAGAAAGATAATGAAAAATCCTTTCTAAATATATAAGTTTCATAGAAATGTGACATCTGAAGAAAAAGTTATGTAGATTTAAATTTGAACAAAAAATAAAAATTTAGTTACACAAAATGAAAAAAGGTATTTTAGACTTTGTATGTTTTTTAACCTAGGGTTATTTCCCTAATGGCCCCCAACTTTGTGACCAGCTTCCCGCCTGACCCCCTACTTTACGAGAAATACCCATATGACCCCCTTTTTCCGTTAACTTTAACTTTCCGTCACTCTCTCTCCTCCATCTCTTTTTCTCTCTCTGCTATGTCACCCCACATCATCTGTTACGCCACCTCATCACCTTCTCCGGCAGAGGTCGCAGGCCGGCAAAATTTCCTGATGTATCTAAATCATCTTGAAAGTAATGACTCTTTGAATCCATGCCATCACCACTTGGAGAAATTCTTGTGAGTTTTTTAATGAGAAGGAAAACAAATTCTTTGTCTTTCTTACTAAAGTAATCCAAAGAGATAATATTTTTGTCTGCCCTTACATAAAAGATGATTCATCTCCCCAATTTGTTAGAAGTTTATCTTAAAAGTTGGTTCTGGTTTGTGTACATTTTTGTAAATATAATGTTACGAGGGTGTAACTCGTGTCTGTCAAACACAGACAGTTCTATCAAATACGTCACGTGAGGTTGACTTTAAGATAACTGTGGTTGATCTATACGCATCTCAGATTGCAGCTATAGGCGCCTCTCAAATGTTAAAGTTTTAAGGAATCCATATGTAAATGGGGTGCCTAGAACAATAATATGGGTACCTTTAAATCTTCCCAAAGAAAAATGAGATCTTTGAAAAGATGTTCTTTTTTATAATCTCAACCCTTGTATGAATTAAAAAAAACCCTTGTATGAATTTTAATTAAATCTGAACCCTCAAACTTTGAGAGAGTAAATCTCTACCATTAGAGACAAACATGGTAAAGCAAATCTTGGACATTGGGAGGAAGGGGAAAGATACCCTCCTACCTTATTATATAGATTTATGGTTAAATCTTATATTTGAGTGTTTGTCTGTTTCTCTTTTTGTAATGTTGTTGGAATTTGGTTTCTTATCTACGGTTCACTTTCTCTTTCCAAGATGAAATTTGGGCTGTCAGACTTATCTGAAGATAAATGAGACACGACCTTAAAACTAACTGGTTACATTTTTTTTTATAAATATATATATATATATATATATATATATAGGATTATACAAAAATGATATAGAGACAAAATGTGAGCGAAAATATTTGAAAATTGTGAACCAAGGACATTGGTGATTTTTTCTTTCTCTCGTGATGGATTTTCACTCTAAATCTAGACCATCACTTTCGGTAAACTTTTTTTGACTCCCGTATTTCTGCTGATATATTATGTGTATTATGTACAGAGAGAACCTAACCTTTATCCTTTAGAGCTTTGAGTAACTTCCTGTAGTAATCAATTCCCTTGAGATTGGGTTCTGTTCCAACACCATCTGCAAACACATATAACATTGAAATGGACCCATATATAATTTAGCGAAGCAATGAGTATAAAAGACTAATACTCAATCTCAAAGATTTTAGCAAAAAATGAAGGAGGAATTTGAATATGTACCAGGAAATATACGTGGCCATGAAATAGAAAAACGGTAAGCTTCAAACCCAAGTTGGTGCATAAGGTCAACATCTTCCTGCGTTGTAAAAAGTTGAGTATATTTTATGATTGGAAATATTAGTGTACAAAGGTTTGACAAAATCCTTGACTTAATGACTTACATAAGTAAAAGAAAGATCTAGATTAAAGTCAATCTTTGAAAAAACTTTGTCTTTTAGTAAAAGTGAGTCATTAAGTCAAGAATTTTGTCATTGTACCCCTCTCCAAGAGAAAGATAATGGCACCATAAGTCAAGGATTTTGTAAAGGATTTGTTCCACCAAACATGATATTTTCTTTAGAGAGACATGCTTTTCTCTTGTGTTCTTAGTTTTCTCACTCATTGACCTATTTCTTTTTTAGTACAAGTACTCCCCTTAAAAAGAAGATCCCTGAAAAATAATCTGAGAAGAATCGAATTGTTACTTGGTATTTGTGGTATTGATCAGCTGAAACATCTGCATTGCTTCCATCGCTTATGTTTCCTATAGAAAATCATGACATCAGTAGTTTAAATATACAATTCAAAAGTGCATATTGATTTGTCACCTTCACTGTTGATAAAATAGCAACTAAAACTTATTCAAGTCAATATTTTTGGATAAAAAAATATCGATCATTTGGAGATTTCGGTAAGACCAAAACTCTATACCTGTGGACTTAGACATGGGGCACTTAAACAGACACAATATCGATAACTGCTAAGGTTTGGGTTGTCACTAAAATACTTTTGATTCAACAATATAGCCCCTAACCCACTACATTTTGAGTATGTGTGTCATACATGAACATATTTTTTGTTTAGTGTATAAATAAAACTATATTACGATATAATTTAGTTTTTGTTGAGCCAAATAACTTTCAGCCTTGACAAACTAAAAAGTCTACAAATTAATTTGGATAGTGTCTGTCAAATTCCTAAATATATAGTCATATACTTATGTATGTTTTTGCACATACCTTGTACATCTGCAAAAGTATCCCAAATACCATCCTTCCTTCCATCCTCACTGGTAGCCCCTTCAACCTAAAAAAAACAAGAACAAAATTCAGTTTAATCTTTAACCAAAATCAATTGAAGAAAAGAAGAAAATCTTCTTACCTGATAATTGGAAGTACCAACACCAAAGATAAATCCTGATGGAAATTTTTTTCGAGAGAATGGTGCCAACTCCATATATTGATCTGTTTTGAGAATTCAAGCAGAGGTGATTAGTTTGTCTGTGGTGTTAAGTCGGATATGTTATTTATAGTAATATTTTTCATGACAAATTTATCTGCATGTGGCTAGAACATGGTGTAAGATCTAACAAATACTGTGTATAACTTGGGATTGTGGGTGCATTAAATAAACATTTAATACTAGTTAAGGCTAGAAGCCTAGAACTCCGGGTCTTTGTCGACTACTTAATTATTGAGCCATAGATATACGATAAACCCCGTGTTGTATTACCAAGTCAAGATTTGTTATTTATAATATTTTGCATATTTTATTTTGCACGTCGGTAGAACATGGAATCCAAATATAAAAATAAAATGTATAACTTCAGAACGGGAGTGCACTAAACGGACTAAATAAATATATTTAATACTGGGTAAGGCTACAACTCCGGGTCTCTGTAGCCTTTAGGGTCTTTTCATTCACGATCTTTAGGATCTTTTGTCGGCCTTTAGGGTCTTTTGTTTTGTGTCAGTGTCTAGTCCCATTTCTTTCTCTTCATGAGGCACTTTGCATTTAAATGTATGTAACTCTCATGAAGTTTTCAGAAGAGAGAAATAAATGATGTATCATCCATGTAAACAATGTGATTTTATCACTTATTAATGGAAATGGTTCCCTTGGCTTCAAAAAAAAAAAAAAACTCCGGGTCTCTGTCATCTACTTAATTATTTAGAACATATAAGTACCCCCAAGTTGCATTCAATTGGGTCTTTGTAAATTCTTTATATACCCGTCGGATTTTTTTTTGAGTTTTGGTATAGGAAGAGTATTTTTTAGCAAAGGCAGTGCATTAGATAGGGGGGCACTCTTTTTAGAATATAGGGAGGGATAAACATTTTTTTAAAATATCTCAAATTTATAATTTGGTCCCTCCCATCAAACTATTTTGGACCAAAAGAGAGAGAAGAGAGTATCCTCCTATTCGACTCAAAACCTTCGAGAGAGAAGAGAGAATCCTGTTCGACTTAAAACCTTCGATCAAATCAAAGAGAGAGAGAGAGAAATAAACATCCTGAAAATGAGAAAAGCCTTAAATCTGTTTGATTCTATCAAAAAGAGAGATATAGAGATAGAAACTTAAACCCTAGATGCAGTGGCGGACCCAGAAAAATCTCTTTGTGGGGGCACTTTTAGTTATAATTTAAAGTTGTGAATTGTCCAAGAATTTTGATGTGATGTCCAAACGAGTAACTTTTATACATTACAGTTACATTTTAAGCCAATTCAACTCTATTGATTTATGAGTTGTGTTGACTGTAATCAATATAAATAAGTGGTCTTATACACATCCGAATTATATAAAAAAGTTAAGAAAATAGAGAGAACAAATTCAATCTAAAAAAATAATCGAAAACACACTTACACGTGTAAATATATATAAACATATATATATATATATATATATATATATATATATATACACACGTGTGTGTGTGTAGAAAACTAGCTCTAACAATGTTAACGGAAGTCAATATGGAATTTACAAAAAAAGGCTAAAATGTGAATATATATATATATATATATATATATATATATACACGTGTGTGTGTAGAAAACTAGCTCTAACAATGTTAACGGAAGTCAATATGAAATTTACAAAAAAAGGCTAAAATGTGAATAAACTTATAAATATGGGGTCAAAATGGAGAAACATTGGGACTAAAATGATAGCTAAGTGAAAATTAGGGGGCATATATGTGTACCCTTAAAAAAACATAAAAGAAGAGGGTTGCGGGAATCGAACACAAGGCTTCAAGTGCGGACAATTCATACTAACACCACTAGACCAACTTGTCTTTAATGGCAAATGGATTGGGTTGTTTGTAATATATCCTCTTTAAGTCTATCTGAAATACTAAATATGCTTTTGTCTTGGGGACCTGTGGGGGCACGTGACCCCACAGGTCCCAACGTGGGTCCGCCCCTGTCTAGATGACTAACACAACACTCATCTCCATATAGAGTTTGCAATTCTTGTTATTGCTTGATTTCTCCATAGATTTTTAGGGTTTTAACACTAAGTAAGTAACTTTTGAAGATTTCAAGTATCAACATTGCAATGAAGAATACAAACAACGATGTAACTCGAAAAATATATAAGTGACCTTTACATAAAAGAAATTTCGCTTAGCATAAATAAAAATTCATGAATACCAACTGAAAATTAAAAAAAAATACGGCCAGACCGGTTGAAAAAACAGACTAATTTCAGCCATCTCAGCCGAAATTTATTACTATTTTCAGCGGGACCGGTCGAAATTTGTTATCTTTTTCAATCGACCTAACCGAAATTTGTCATCTTTTTCAGCCGTTACGACCGAAATTTGTTGTCTTTTTCAGCCGACCCTACCGAAATTTGTTGTCTTTTTCAGTCGATCCAACCGAAAATTCTTTACGAAAAAAAGCGACCTAAAACCCTAAAACGTTCGTTCAACCATAGATGAAGACAAGAAAATGATATTTCTTTACCTGAGACATATTATCTTAATTATAAATGTCGTTGTTTAAGTCGATAACTTCGTTTAAGTCGTCGTCCTTGTTTAAGCCGATGGTTTCGTTTAAGTCGATGTCTACGTTTAAGTCAAAGGAATCTTTTTTCTTGATGTAGGTTGCCTCCTTCATTAACGGTGGTTCCTCATCCATGAGATCTTGAGGCATCATTAAACGCTCGAAACTAAGACTATAGTGATAGTAAACTTTGCAAGTTTTTTATACTTATAGTGATGTTGATAGTAGTGACGATATTAGGGTTTTGGTTGTTTATAACTACAAGTAAATAAAATTTTAGATTTATTATTAATTTTTATCTAAGTCCTTTTATTTTGGCACTATTTATTAAGTGATCCTTATAACGCCCTCCTTAAACTAATTTGGTAAAGGAAGAGCAAACGCATAAATTGATGCACTGCCTTTACTAAATAGTGCTCTTCCTATACCAAAAGCCATTTTTTTTGTACTCCCTCCGTCCCCTTTTCTTTGGTTGTTATTCCTTTTATGGATGTCCCAACCCAAAATGTTTAGTCACTTTCTTTTTATAATTCATTTAATTATTAACATGATGAAACTTCTAAGACTACCCTTTAGTTTGAATACCATTCAAAGGTTCTAATTGGTTCTACGCTTCTATCAATGTTGCATTTAATGAAATACTCTATAAATGAGGGTAGTTTAGAGAAAGTTTTTAGGGCGCCCCTATAAGCGCCTCCTCGAATTGCTAAAGGGGCCTCTTAAAGGGGTTTGATCGTGGTCAAACTCCCGACCACTGTAGGCGCCTCCTATTCGGACTGACTAGTCCGAGGCCGAAAACATATCCACGGACTGGTCCAGTCCGAGAGAGGACGGGTTGTTCAGTCCGATAGGTCTCGGACTGGACCAGTCCGATAGGTCTCGGACTGGACCAGTCCGAAGCTTTATTTTGGCCCACGGACTGGTTAGTCCGTGAATCTTGAAACTACTAATGAAGTACGAATTTTCATCAATTTGTTTGTGGGGGAAGTCTGTGGGAGCAAACCTTTAATGGAGTACAAATTTTTCCCTAGCAACAACAACAATCTAATACTACTAATTTCATTGATTTGTCCCTTAAGCTTTCTTTCTTAGATAGATCACAGAAAGAGGAACTTGACTTATTCTCTCTCCCTCTCTCTCTCTAAAACTTTCTTCTCTCTAGTCGGTAGGTTGTTCTTCTACAGTCTTGATCTTATTGGTGTGTAGAATGAACATAAACAAATCAAAGAATCACTTGTACGAATTCTCTGAGCATCAATTCTTTCCATTTCTGGTTCTAGGGTTTTAGCATATGAAATACCACCAACGAATATTTTATCTCCTCATATGATGGATCAATCACTTAATCTGATCTAACCAAACCCCTAACTTCAAATTTGTTTGATCTTTCTCTCAATAACAGTAAGCTTCTTAGATGAATTTGTCATTTCTTCATGTAGAGAGAAAAAGTAGAGAGAGAAAGAAAAGTATGAAAGAAGAAAAAAAGAAGAGGCGCGGGATCCTCTTTTTGGTACCGTACAGGAGGCGCTGACAGATGGAGGCCCCTATAGTAATTCGGGGAGGCGCCTATAGAGGCGCCCAAGTTTTTATATTTGTCAACAATAAATAACATTTCTTAATAAGTTGAATTCCCCAAAACTACAAACAAAATTGGACGGAAGGAGTAATATTTATCATGACAGTTTTATTCGATGCATTGACTAGAAAAATCAAATTTAAACTTTGAGATTTTTTTGTCTTTTGCCTTCTTTATTTTTCCTTAAGTACTTTGTCTCTCTCCTTTTCTTTCTTTTGGTATTCTTTTGAAGTTTCTTCCAGTAGTTGAAATTGTAAAAGACATTTTGGTCAGCAAAATGCTCCAATACAACATTTAGACTTGGTGTAAAAAAAATCTCTACAACTATTGCTTTATTTTTGCCGTCAAAATTTTCTCACATATTCTATAAATTAACCAACAAATTTAACTTCTTCAACTTCATTCTTCTTTAGTTCTAATCATTTCATCATTTTTCTACTTTGCTACTATCAAATACTACTACAAAAAAGTTTGATCTTGTTAAATTTCTAATCTATTAAGATATGTATATTTTTTATTTTCTAATCTATTGAGGAATAATAGAGAGAGAAAGTATGAGAACTTGGATAATAGAGAGAGAAAGCATGAGAAAAATTATTTGATCAAGATGATTTTTGGAAGAAGATGATGGTGATGCTTACTCGTTGTAATCGGCTGGAATAAAGGAAGAGGGTTTCGGTTTAGTGGACCTATATCAGAGAGGGGTTTTAATTTTAAAGAGAGAAAATAAGAGGGTTCGATAATGGAAGAGAATATTGGAGAGAGAAAATCAGAGAAAGAAAAGGAAAGAGAATTTTTAGGATTGGTTTTCAAAAGTGAGTTTTATATTATATATAAGGTTATAAAGAGTTTTATGATAAAATAGAAATCATAGAGATTTGTGTTTTTATGAGATGGAAACATTTGGACTATATTGCTATTATAATTATAATTTTGTAAAACACTATATTAATATTATGGTGGACTAAATGTGGGTTTAGGTGTTGTTTTTTGGACTATTTATTTTTATTTATTTTTTATTTATTTATATATTTATTTATTTTATTTTTTTTGAGAATTCGACTACGGTGTACGTTAGTCGTTACAAGACGTTGATGCATCACGGAGATGTAATGAGCACAATAACCACCTAATTTAAACTGAGACTGAAAGAGGCCTGAAGCCTGACAACGAAGAGGCCTAAAGCCCGACAAATTATTACATTATTCATAGTCTAAATTACATAGGATAAATCTTTATGGCAACTGCTTCCACCGAGACTCGATCCCACGACCTCATGGTCTTAAGAGGGGTGTCTAACCGTTACACCAAAGGGTGGTGGAGAACCCCAAAAGCATAGTATTATAAGATTATAACAACATCTATATAACAAAACAGAAGGGAAAACGATGACTGGGACAAACATCCTTTTTTAATAAAGGATATTGTCTAGAAGCCCTTCTCAAAATTTAAAATATAGTCCCTCGTAGAAATAAAGTTACCTATTTAAAAAACATTAATCGTTTCCTTCTGAGAAATAAAATAACTAATTTAAGAAATAAAGACACAAAATAAATTTCAAGGGTTAAAAAAAGAAATTGAAATTTCTCTCTCTCTCAATAGAATAATAACTAATTTAAGAGAAAAGAAACAAAAAAGTAATACAAGATAATAACTAATAAAAATCTCTCTCTCTCAATTAAATTTCGTAACATTTGATTGATACAAGTGTCTGTGCCTTAGGGCACGGGATATACCCTAGTTCTCTCCTAAATCACCTAATAAAACTAGATGCATCTTCCCCGTAAGAAAATTACACTAGTAAAGCTTCTTTTCATCATGATACCCTCTTTTTTCTATCCCTGTCGGTTGTATCTCTCCTTATTATTCTTCTCGCTCAGGTAAGTAAGTAACGTAATCTCTCTCTAGGAACAGATCAGTGAATTGTTCAATATAACAAACTCTACTATTAGTTAGTTTTTTATTTCACATGATTTCTGGAAAGTGTTCAGTATAGGCTTCTAGCTAACCTAAAGAGCGGATACCAAATTGATTGCTAGGATTTCTCAAATAAAAGAACTGCAATTTAGAGTTAAGGGAAAGAGAGTTAAGGCAATTCCAAAACTAAACTATCACATTATTAATTTGTGCATGTGATATCGGAAGTAACTTATGTTAGACAACAAACGTTTGAGGTTCTCTTAAAACATTAGGATACACGAAATCCTAACAAAAGTCTACATGATCATTCCTCCCGATTTTAGCATTCAAGTTGATACTAGGGTCAGTGGTTTAAACAAATCATTATATGGTTTGAAACAAGCTTCTAGGGAACACTGTGCTAAATTTTCTTCAGTTTAAAAGTCGATGATTTTTCCCAATCTTCGTAGGTATATTCTCTTTTCAGTTATTTTAATGGTCTAACTACTATTTAAATTCTTGTCAATGTAAATGACATCATCATTACGGGCAATGACAACAATGAGATTCACTCCCTTTGACAACATCTCGAGAAACGATTTTTTCATAAAAACCTTGGACGACTTCAATACTTTATAGGCTTAGAAGTTTTTATGCCCTCTATCAACGAAAATACACTTTGGACACTGTGACGCCCCGTGTCCCAAAATAGACACGACCACGCCCCGGCAATTCACAGACGAGACCAAAATCCGGCGGAGTCTCCTCTGTAAATCGAATCGGTCGCACCTGCAAAACCTGTCATGCAAACCATACATTCGCATAAACAAGAATAAACTATTAAGCGGAAGCTAAACAAACTAAACTCAGTTTGAGGTCGAAACCCGAACCACAAAAATACAAACGCCTCATAAAACGCCGATACAACTTATAAACAACTCTAAGTTTTACGTATATACATATTAGAGTTTGGTTTCTACGATAAATACATAACTTGAAAATAACGAAAAATCATATAAAACGACATAAGCCTGCTAGCCTCGTCAGACAAGATCACCGGCTGGAATACACACTCCGCCTCGAGGCTACAATCAAGAACCTGCACACTGACAACTGGTAGGGGGTCAGAATACTCACCGGCACGAGTTATTCTGGTAGAAGACCAATCCAAAACCCATCACGTTTTCAAAAGTTCCTTTAATAAGTTATAAACATCATGACAAAACGAGTTATCAAACCAGTTACTGTATATACTATCATGACAATAACTGCTCTGATAATGAACCCCATAGTATTAATCTATAACTGAAATTGTCCATTTATATGAAATATGACAAGATCCGGGTAACCATCTCTATTCTAATTCATTCTAAAACTGGTCCAAATATGAAATTCGAGCACTAAAATAATTCGGCAGCACCCCGTCTATATTTGGACACCCCAAAATAGTCTACAATCTCCTAAACATGTTTCTGAACACAAACCATTCGAAGAAATCGATTAATAACCATCTAAATAGCTCTACAGTTCGATCCCAAAAGAAATTAGTATAACTATATAGTATACGAAATAGCCATCATAAAACCACCAAATTCGGACGAAATAGAAAATTCTGAATGGATAGATATGTAGAACAAGTCGAATGGGATTACCTGTAACAAATTTCATTGAATTCCGACTACCGGACGCGAAGAAATCGACGAGATAAACTCGGGAAGCTTTCACGGCAAAAAAAACTGGTTGCTTCTCATTGCTCACGATTGAAATTGATTTTGAAATCTCCAAACAGAGAATTGGGTTTAAAGGGAAATGGGGGTTGGTGACGTGGGCACTTTAAATGGCACCTTGCATGCATTAGAGCACTAAGAGCATCTCCAATGCAAGACTCAATCTTAAAATCTTAAGTGCCACCTAGGATTTTAGAGTTTTTTTTGAGAAAAAACATCTCCAATGGAAAACTCAATTGAGATCTTAAGATGATGTGGAAGCATTAAGTTTTAAGATGTCTCAACTAGAAACTCTATTTTTGAGATCTCTTTTGAGAGTCTTAAGTGTCCTAGTCATCAAATTTAATTTTTGGACCAATAGGAAACTTTTCTTTCTCAACCACTTTTTCCTATTAAATGTATGTGTGACATGTGTATCTATTAGAGTTTTTTAGAGTGTTGCATTGGAGAAGGACTTGAATTAGAGATACTCAAATTAACCACATAGGAAAGAGAAACTCAATTGAGACTTAACACATAAGCCAAATAGAGTTTATTTTAAGTTTTGCATTGGAGATGCTCTAATTCCTTTTATTTTAAACGAACAAAAGTGGTTTTGGGTGCCACATGTCTCTGTTTGAAGTGCCCAACCTATTTAACTTATTTTGAGTCCCCAACCTTCAGACACTTAATACACAAGTCCCATCATCATGATAATTAACTAATTCAGTCCCCATAGTTACCTCTTGGTCAATGATTTAACATTTTTTTTTTCTTCTTTTTTTTTCCTCCTCCCACAACTAACCATGAAGAAAATATATGGTCCTTCTTCTAACCTTAGTCTTCTATATATTTGACCGAAAAACATGGGATGTTACAGACACTCTCTGCGATTTTGGCTTTCTCGGAGCCAACTCGAGTTTATTTCCTATGGAGCACCATTTGAAATGGTTACCTTCAGATAAAATACCTCTGGACGATTCCCCTTTATTCTGTCGTCTCACTTCACCCTGACGTCTTAGTGGTCGTCTTTTCTATGTCATTGTAATGAAATTGGTATCAGTTTTTTAGTGAATTATTTAAGTCAATTTATGGAGCATCGTCGTTCAACACATATGATCAGCGACTTCTACGTATTTGCCACCTTCGGACTTCAATGAATTTGATTGGGTTAGTTGCCCCATTATTCATCGTCCCAGCACTAGGGGTGGGAATCGGGCGGGTTCCGACGGGCTCGGGCAATACATAGTCGGGCTCGGGCGGATCGAGCAAGAGCAAACCTAGCCCGCGTGGGGTTTGCAGGCGGATCGGGCCGGACAGAACTCTCCCTAACAGAGCCCTTAGCCCGTCCGAGCCCGCCTGCCCGAGCGGGTTCCAACGGTCTCGGGCCGAACGGGCTCGGGTAATTTGACTTCAGAAACATTAATATTTTTTCATATAAAAACAAACTAAATACATCCATAATATAATATCATAAAAAAGAACCAATATAAAGAAATACATTAATTTCATTTAAAATAAAATTTTAGGGTTTTCTTTTTAAAACTTGATATACTATTTAACTAAATACATCCATAATATAATATCATCAAAAAAGAACCAATATACAGAAATACATTAATTTCATTTAACATAGAATTTTAGGGTGTTCTTTTGAAAAATTTGATATACTATTTCTAGAAGTGAATCATCTATTGATTAACAAGTTAACTGTGTAAATGAACAAAGACATTAATGATATAAGCAAGATCTGTTACTAATTTGGCTTCTACTTCAGAAAATCGTAATGTAATGTATTTTACAGAAGAAAAGATAGAGGAAGTAACCAAATAAAACCTACCTTCATCAAAAAAAAAAAAAAAAAAAAAAAAAAAAAAAACCTAAATATAACAAATCTATTAGTGATATAAACAGATCTATTCATGATTTCTTCAGATCTGTTAATACCACTAATAGATTTAACAGAAGATAACATATGAACTTTACAAAGAACAAGGAAAAAATATAAATCAAATACTTCTCTACAAGAACATCAAGAACATAGAAGAACTCGGTGCTAACACTTCATCTCTTTAGGTTAATGGCGACGAAGAACAAAGAAGAACCGGAAGGGGAGACACTTCATCTCGTTGCTAGCAATCAATCTCTCTGTACAAAAATCTCTCTATCTCTCTGTAGAAAACTCTCTCTATCTCTCTGTAGAAAACTCTCTCTCTCTCTAGTAAACCCTAGAAAATAATGAAGGTACAGTGAAAAGAAGGGATTATATAATATTGCAGGTGCCTATAGCAACAATCACTTAGCTTTCATTGACAGGCAAGAATAAAGGAAGATTGACAAATATATTAGCCTCCAATCTAATTAGAATTATTACTTTTATCTTTGTATTTAGATTTACCATCTACCTAATTTACAAATTATATTATTGTAAATTTCTAGGGGTACATCTTAACAATGGAATTCACCTTTATTATTGTGCAAGAATTCTTATTTCAACTTCCTTCTTATTTTCAGACATAAATAAATAGATTTATTAGAAAATCAAAATGATACTTTGCACTTAAATTACACCTCCTACTACACACAAACACTTTGAGAATCAAAGCTATAATGAAAGTTCCAAAAGAAAAACATTGCCCAGTGTTAGGAAAAATAACCTAATTAACTTGTTCAGGAATATGAAGATAAACGATGCGAAAGTAAAAGTAGAGACACCAAGATTATTTAACGTGGCAAAAAACCCCTCCAAACTAGAAGGTAAAAGACCACGGGACCTAGTCCAGAAATCTTCCACTATAATTAAATAATGGGTTACACAATTCTTCAAGATGTGTAGAAACACTCTTGGACAACTCTTCACCAAACCTATGGTGGATAAACTGAACAAAGAAACAAAGAAATAAAATCTCTTACTCCTTAGGATTTGAACAAATCCTAGATTACTAAAGGTTGAAGAAGATAACCACAAACTAAATTGCTTCACAAGATTAATAATCTTCTTTTCTTCAAACCAATATTCTGCTCTTTCAATCTCTCTTGAAAGAACCACTTCAGAAATCTCTCTTTCTCTGACTTCTCTTTGTTCTGGAAGTTGTTGTGTATAATCTCTTCCCTTTCATTCCCTATTTATAATAATAAATAAGGAGGTTTACCAATAGAAATAGGAATTCCTTTTTAGGCTTGAAAAAATAGAAGTTTCTATTTTTTCCCCAAACAAGGAATAAGGGAAATCCTATTCCAACTAGGAGTCCTTTAATTATAAGGAGGGACCCCAACACCCAGTACACACCATGGCCATATGAAATAAAAGAAATGTTCTCCAGATTAAGAGATAAGTACCCTCCTCTTAATTGCTTCAGTCAGGCAGAACTCTCAATCCTGGTCTAAATCTGTCTTTGCTTCAGTCAGGCAGAACTCTCAATCCTGGTCTAAATCTGTCTTTGAGTTGTAAAGAAAGCATTAAAATAGTTGAGTGAGATTGCAAAAGAATAGAGTACTCACAAACAACTAATTATTAATTAATATATGAAAAAGAGAAATCAATTAGAGAGGGGGGTTCGAAAAGATACTAACCATAAAGTAGCTCATGTCTTTTCTCATCCATGAACTCCTTAACTATGTCATTCCAGGCACTAAGATCCGTGTCCCCTCCTGATGTCTTAGCACTCTCTATGCGATCCGACACACGAGATATATACATGTCTGCATTATCTACACAGGAAGCTTAACTATCAAAAAATTGTTATATTTAAGCATGGATCATGAGTTCATTTGTACATAACCCCTGATTATATAAGATTATGAGACGAGGGTCGGGAAGTTGGGCTTATCCAACTATAATCTCCCCCTGACACATTGGCTCTTAACACCAATAATTGTTGACCCGGGACTTGTTATGCATGGACTCTCGTACTAGTGTTGGGTGGTTTTGAGCCTCTTGAAATATAGCCTCTCTCACTCCAAAAACTAGCTCAAAAGGTAAGGTTTTTCTCTCACTTATAAACTCACCACCTACTCCTTCCACAACCAATGTGAGGTTATTCCGACAAAATAAACACGTATGATAATGAATACCTTTGTTTACACTTACCTTTTTCAAATAAAAAAAAAAGAAACAACCACGCCGAGAATTTAGGATGTCGTGCAAGGTCCTCACGGTTCGAATAAACCAAACCATAACGTTTTGTGTAGCCTTGAGTACATTCCCAGTTATCAATAATACGACCATGCAAAGTGCTCCTTCACATTTACTCCATCCCTGCTTACATATGCTTCATCTGTATGGAAGAAAAGTATATGTAGATATTATGTTATGTTGTTAGGTTGAAGAAGAAGATGACTCACTTTATTCGACTCGTTCTACATATGTGGCGGTTTAGAATTTTCTATTTCCGTCCAAATTTGATGGTTTTATTATAGTTATTTCGAATACTATATAGCTTGGTCAGATTGTCATTGAATTCATAATTTGGAGCTATTTAGATGGTTATTATTCAATTTTTTTCAAATAATTTATGTTCAGGAACATGTGTAAGATATTATAGACTATTTTGGGGTGTCTATATATAGACGGTGTGTTGCCGAACAATTTTAGAGATCGAATTTCATATTTGGACTAGTTTTAGGAATGAATTAGAATATAGATGGTTACTCGAACTTTGCCATATTTCATTTGAATGAACAGTTTGAGTTATAGATTTATATTATGGGGTTCATTATATGATTTGTAAGCTTATGAAGACTTTGAAATGTGAAATAGAGTTTATGGGAAGTTGGTTGGTTTGTATGCATTTCAGGTGTTCGACGGAACATCTCAGTGGACTCTATAGTGCTTATATGACATTCTTAGTCTAATTTCATTCATTTTATTCATTCTTGCGTTGCAAGAGAATTCTTGACAGTTATGCAACTGTCAAATGACGGTTTTGCCCTTTTATATTTCAGTAAGACTGATATACTGAATAGGATGCTCGATGAGAGATAGAGCTTGGTCAAGAGCACCATTGGAGGCGCAAGAAGAGGCAGGATCCTATGAATCTTACTTGGAACACGGATATTGTATATAAAATATAAAATATATATATATAGTTATTATTTTCTTTTTATCGTCCTCTAGTTCAAATATGATATGATGTGAATGTATGTGGTGTGCTCTGTGTTATAGATGTTTATCTTTTCAGAAAATTACTTTTTCTGAAAAATAATCACATGGTGGCGGAATCGCTCGAGTTGTGTTACGTGTAATGGTTGTTTTCCGTCGGGCATTCGTTGGTCTCCTTGTTATTTTTCTGTTATGGATTAGTCATGAATTTATGTTAAGGGTTACACTCGGGGTGTGGTCAGTCGTTTGGTAACAACTATTCTAGTTTACCCAAAATGGGGTCCGAATGAGATTAGGAGTTGGGGTATTCTGACCCTTGGAGTGATTAGGGGACTGACCCAAAACAATGTTTGTTTATTTATTCTGCTTAGCCACTGATATGTGTGGTTTGAATTTTGTAATGACTTGTGGTTGATACTTACATTTTTTTCACCGAAATGAAAGAGGGTGTTTACCCGAGTTTTATTGATCAGAAAATACTTAATCCCTGGACGTGGAAACTTGTAAAAGTTTGGCTTTAAACAGAGTTTACCCTACCTTGAGATGTAAGAATGTTATTCCCTTTGGTGGATGTTACATGTTAGGAGGCATCTGTTCTTGTAGCTTTGGGAACCACTTTAATCATTTAAAATTATTGTATGTTCTTGCATATAAATGTATTCTTCAAATGGTTAATGGATTACCTTGCAAGGTAGTGTTAGATCTGGACGGAGGTAGGACGCTCCTCAAGATGAGATAGTTGTATCGCCGTGGGTATATGGCTCTGCTACACGAAGATGCTCTTATAGTCGTCTGGGTAAGTCATGACATACTCTAAGCGTGACACTGCTTGGGTGGAATTTATTATTCGGTGCGTATTGAGATCACTAGCTAGCTCGATGTGCGATGGCAACGAGGGGAGAGTTACGGAAGCTCTTACCGGGTGTTACATGGATCCATATGTACACTACAGTAGTCAACTGTGTGATAAGGCGCTGCCTGCTTACATACTAAGAAAGATCGATCCGTTCTTCCTAGCGGAATAACAGGTGACCCCGACTGTGGAGGCGTATTCTGTCGTGATCTTGGTAAGCTAGAAGCATTATCTTCCTATATTATCTTGCTTCGTGTGCATAGTGATATCTCTGTATATATGAATCAACTTTAATTATTGATATATTAAACTGTTGATGTGTGTGGTGCGGGTAGGATGTCTAAGTATCCTATTAAGCTGATCTTCGGATTATCTCATTCCTATTTGTTTTTGCTAAGTTGTAGGTATTGGTGACCCGGATTGACACAGTTTACTTCGATGCCTCACATTATGTAAGCTTAATATATTTTACTACTATTTTGACTTATCTTTCTTATCACTACATCAATATTTTATATATATCATCTAGAATAGTTAGGATCGTTCTCTCACTTGTTTGTGACTGTACACATGTAAATAGTATGCGCACTCTCACTTTGACTTCGATGATATTGATATGTGACTTCATATTATCTTTAAATTTATCAAAACTATTTTTGGGTTACACATTTTCTGAGAGTATTTTCAAAAGATTTAAAATGTATTTGATTTTTCGTTGTGTTTGTTCTTGAATTGTGACCCGTGATGAGAGTTTTGACTTGGGTTTATATTTGAAACTGGTTTGATTGAGATTTAGAATGAATTTCTTTTATAATCTGCTTCACAAACCGTGATACGGAACACGGTGTGTTACATCAAGAAACAAAAAAGAATCCAAACATTAGGTATGGATAAGACAATGGTCTGAGTATGCTAACACAATGAATCAAAGTCAGTACTTTTAAAGGCCTCTTCATTGATAGTCTTATCTGAAAATGCAAGTATTATCATAGTAACCGACATCTATGTTCTAAAGCCACAAAACCTAGATTCCAAAAATGAATCACTTAATCAAGGGTCACTCTTATGTGTGAGTATGTATACGAAATATGAACTACACACATCCGAAAGGGTGCGAATTAAATTTTTAGAATAAATGATCTCCTCAAAAGGAACTACCTACTAAATGGAGTAGGAGAATTTCTCACCCGTTCTACCTGCTGATGATCTTTCCTATAGTTATTCATCAAGTTTTCATTTATATTACGTCTATCTTTGGTTGGCGTTGAGAAGGACCTGAAGGTTCTCATCATACGCCAAACAGTCAAACGTACTTCACCCATTTAAGACAAATACACAGATTGGGCTCAAGTTAGATCAACACTAAGTAATTATGGAAAAATCTAAGTAAATCACATGAAATTAGATAGGATCTAAAATTTGACCTTAATGGAAAAACTAGGTAAATCACAACAATCTAAGGAAAAAAAGGCATATTTCAACAAAAATCAAAATCATCACATTAAAAATGAAAAAAGATTAAGGCAAAATTACAGAAATAAAAATAACACTTCACTGGAGAGAAGGAGGGAGAGAGAATAAAACTTGTTTAGATTTGTAGAGTGAAACTTGGATCGATTAGTAAAGAGATCAAGTTCCGACCAAAGTAGAAGAATAAAAGTTTTGGTCAAACTGAGGCAAATGATAGAACTTTCTCCTAGGGTTTTTCTCTTGGACAACGAAGAACGCATATGTTTCATCTTCAAAAATTCACCGGCAACCTCATTTTGTTCTTGAGATCTCTTTTGATTATTAATCAGATACGGGGGATGGGTTTTAGGTCCAAAATCCCAGAGTTAATGGGTTTAAAATTCAAAGATAATATTAAATAGAAAATAAATCCATCAGAAATAATTTACATGTCTACCCTCTCTTTTCTCTACTACTACCTAACCTATCCCAGGTTAAATAAAATTACCCATATTAGAAGATATAAATAACTTTTTCAGTTTCATGAAAATAATTCTTGAATAATAAGTTGTTATCCCTATAAAAAGTTGTCATTTCCTTTTAAGTGAATGTTCCCCTAATCTTTTGACTAAAAAAATCGACCATAAGTCTATCTTCTTCAGTTCACCGAGATAAAATCTAAAGAAATTGCAGAGAAAATTCACCCGTACTTTTTAGTCTTCACCTGGAGAAAACAAGAAGACCATGGTGCTCCATGGATTATAGATCTTTTTTTACCATATTCTCGTTTTTTTCACGATAGATTATTGCACCATACATGATTTTCTTGTTCTTATTCTTAAAGCTAGGATATCAATCTTTTTCTTAAAAAAATTCTTCAGATCTTGTCCCATTGTTTCCCTCTCTACAATCTTGTTTTCTCTATAAAATTTGCATGAAAATTACTTATATATTTTGCAAACGTTTTGTATATTTTCACAGCATTTTCTTGATTCTAACAACATATTTACGTTTTATAATTTTCTGATTTACCCGGAAAATCATTTACGTTTTGTAATTTTGAATGATCGAGTTTCTTTGCAATCGGCAATACCCTCAAATTTCTTGTAGCACTTTATTGATTTTGCATAAATTGTGGAAATTTTACCAACATTTTCTGAACTCTAACAGAAAATAATATATTTTACAAACATAACATCGTTAATCTCAAAATAACTTTATCGACAACTGTACAGATTTTCTGTGAAGTTTTACATTTCGATTCTTTTAAGTTTTTTTTAGTTTATCATTCCACGAATTACAAGCACTTGTTTGAACACTAGTATATTTTACAAAGTTATAGGCGAGATTGTGGTTGTATGTGATTTTGCACGTGGATGAACTTGTGGTCGAAGCTAGCTATAAGCCTTTTCGCACATGATGTTAGCCAAAGATTTGTCAATGCAATCGCAAAGGATGAGGGTTGAATTGACTTGGATGTTCCTGGATGAATTGAAGGATAAATGGAAAAAAAACTTGAAGTTATTAGTTCGTATAATGAATTATATTGTAATTGATTATGTTTTGATGGGCTTCTCTTAGTTTTAATTACTCTAAGTTTTAACAGTAACATGTGGTGGGGGGTGCAGGGTGTGCTCCCGCACAGGACCCCCCACCACATGCATGGGCCCCAAAAAATTTTCTTTTATTACTTTTATGGACTACTATACTATATAAAGAGTATGAGTATTGCTTAGAGGCCCACATCCCACCTGTTCTCAGACTTTTATCTATACAGGAACTCCACGAATCCCACTTACCTTGTTTCTCTCTCTACGTACATTGGGTATTCTTCTCTAGCTAGTTATTGTTTAATAACCACTAATCTATTACAGCTTACTACTTTTTTTCTATTGAAATCATCTGTTTATTATTTATTAGTGTTAGGTTTGTTTCTTCACTTTTTGTTATAAAGAAAAAGAAGAAGACCAGTAGGGATTAGTTAAATCTCAAACATCCAATTGGACAAGTACAAATTTCTCGATAACGAGATTGTACAAAAATTTTCTACCATCAAGATCTTAAAATCATACTTGAGATAGGTTATGTCGAAGGATAGCGTAAATGGGTTAGCTTTGCTTACTTTTGAAAGCGTATTCTTAGACAAAATTGACTATCAAAGTTTAATTGACGATTTTGCTTAGATAATGCTAGAAGAAAAAATTTCGAACAAAGACATTAATTTGTAATTGTTTAGTTCAGAATACAACATTGAGATTCAATTCGCCGATGAAATATTATTTTTATGGTTAGATCGTTTAAATTTTATGTTTATTATTTTGTGTAAAAAAAATTAGACATGTAAAAGGCCCCATTAATATTTTGGCACCGGATCCCCAATTTCTCAGCCACGCCACTGAGTTTTAGTACAAATATCGTGAAAGATGTTAAAAATGTTGAGAGTTAATGGAAATGCTAAAAGATATTACAGGAATGCTACAAATACCACAACGATGTCGACAATATTCTTTGTTTATCCAACTAATTTATGTTTGTAAAACTATGATCGATTTTTCAGATTAGAAGATGTTGTTAGAGTTTTCCAAAATTTATATAAAAATCAAAGAAATGCTAGAAGAAAATTATGCAAAATTTTTAACAAAGCATATGACGTTGAAATCAATAAATGCTACAAAAATAATGAAAATGTCAGCAGAATATATATTAGTTTACATGCATATTTTAGATGAAAACAAGATTGAATTTTTTTCAAAGATATAATTGGGTTGTTAAAATCCTGGAAAAAAAATTGAAGATTTTGTTGATCAAAACTAAGTAACTCAATAAATATGTTATACGTGAGTGTGTTGTTGGAATCAATAAAATGCTAGATAAATAGTCAAACTTTTGTTCACTAGCTCTAACAAGTAATAACACATGTTATATATAATTATGTTGTTAAACTCAATAAAATGCTAGATAAATATTAAAAATTGATTTATTTTAAACAACTCAAAAAATATGTTATGTATAAGAATAAAGAAAATTCTAAAAAAAAAAATTAAATGTAATTCTTCTAATTTAAGTAACACAAGAGAATCAAGGAAATGCTAGAGAAATGTTAAAAATTTAGTTAACATAATGTAAGTAAGTCAGAAAACATATGATATATTGTTATGTTGTTGATAAGCCGATTCATCACCTAAGAAGTATTTTTTAGTGTAAGTATATAATTGTGTTTTTAAAATCAGTAAAATTCTAGAAAAAATTCCAAATTTCTGTTCTATATCTAAGAATGTTGTTAGGATCAATAAGATGCTAGAAAAATAATCAAACTTTTTATTCACCCACTCTAACTAATTCATAACATATGGCACACACACATATTTTGCTAATAGAATTAATAAAATGTTAGAAAAATACTGAAAATGTCAGCAAAATAAATATCAGTTTACATTATGTTTTTTATGACAAGAAGATCTCCAATGCAAGACTCAAGAAAAACTCTAAAAATCCTATGTGTCAAGTGTGAAAGATGGATCTCTAACTAAGAGCATCTCCAATGCAATACTCAATCTTAGAAACTCCGAGTGCCATGTAGGACTTTTGGAGTTTTTTCTTAAAAATCATCTCCAATGCAACACTCTATTTGGATCTCTAAGATGACGTGTCGAGAGTGGAATAGAGATATCTCAAGAGGACACTTTATTTCTAGAGTGTCCTCTTGAGATGTCTCTAATTGTCTAACTCATCAATATTTGATTTTCAACCAATAGAAATAAAGTCTTCTATATTTTCTAAAATAACTAATTATTTATTTACGAAAATAACTATGCCACATAAGTAAATAAGATAAGTTTAGAGTTTTGCATTGGAGACAACAAAAAATTGAAGATCTCCATTAACGCTACGTAGGAGTGAGAATCTCAATTGAAACTTGACACATATGAGAGCATCTCCAATGCAAAACTCAATCTTAGGAACTCGGAGTGCCACATAGGATTTTCTGAGTTTTTCTTAAAAAATCATCTC